>JBBPKO010000174.1:0-40692 GCA_038089295.1 Xerocomus amazonicus
GTGTAATTCGCAGTGGCCCCTTTCTGTCTGCAGGAGTTTAGATAGAGCGACAGACTGAGTAGTCGACTGAAACCATGATCAAAAGAACATGGTGAGATATCAGTGCTTGAATGAGGCGCTCACTTGGATACAAAGACAAGTCTGTGGCAAAAACAGAACCCTTGTGCCTGGGTCTTCACCCAAAAAAAAACTCAATTGCGGCCTAGACGAACGAAGAGCTCGCTGCACATGGTGCACACAAAATAGATGATGGTCACAGTTCTATCAGATGCCCGAGTTCACATCGGCCGATGACTGATGACTGCCGGAGCGGTTTTTGAGGGTAGTCACTCTGATGACTCGGTCCCATCATGACGGTCTTCTCGGAGATCATGGCCTAGGGGGAAGGCTACGTAAGAACGAACACCACGTTCATTAACAGCAAGTGTACGGGCGCGATTGCTGTGTGGGGACGTGGGAGTGTGGTAGGTTATTGTGCGGTCAGTACGAACCAATTGCGAATTGGTATCGGTACGACTTATTTCAGGCTAAGTGCTAGTCTACTAATATGTAGTCTTCGTGACCCGCCGTTACTGTAATCCAGAGTGAGGACGTACACAGACATTGCGGCGACCATTCTTTGGAAGGGTCAGTGTGAATATGGTGGGAACGTTACAAACATTCGTGCTGAAAGTTCTTCGTGTTAACCTCTTTCGTGTTTTGGGTTGGTCGAAACTGACTGATGCTACGCTGACCACATTTCCTTTTTTGGATTCTACCACTCCGCTCGTCTCCCCGCTTCCCCCGCCGTTTACTGCAGATTGGACGTTAGCTCGTTCTAGCAATCATAACAGACATTCCGTACCAACTGCATGTGTAGAGTCAAAATCTTTATCGTTAGTTCGTTACACTCTGTTCATATTTTCTGGTCTACATTGCGGAAACGTGGCAAATTCAATTTTGTTGTTACGCGGTCATCACCAGGTGGAGGAAGATAAGATCACATTCTGGACATTGAAATGAGCTTTCATGTAAGATTTCTTTCTGTACTACTCAGAGTCTTGTGCGATTCGTAAAGAGTTGTGTTCGGATTTGTGCTAACTATCTCGACGTTGCCTCGAAGCAGGCCCTTGCTTCATCTTCAGTTTGACGATCGGAACGACTCAGGCGCCTTGGGGCAGTGGATTTTCGGCGATAGTCAGGCTCGCCGGAATTTTCCCGAGCCATCTCCCGTTTGGACAAAAATTCGGCATTGATTTAGATCGCTATTTGTAGAAGAAAGCTGGGTTTATTGTCTGTCTCCTCCACAACCAACGGCAGTGGGCAGTGTCATAATACATTCAATCAAAGGTTCCTGTGGCTCTTAACACTGGCCTGGTCAGAGCGCTCCACCCTGCATTTGCTAGCACATCCTGAGCGAACCGCTCGACATCGTCTCTTTTCCGAAGGATGTACAACCTTGCCACATTTGCATCAGGAAGGCGTATTTGGTAGTGCACGTCCAAAATATCGCACTCGCGGCGGCCGTCATCACACATTGCAAGATTCAGATTCACCAACGTGACCCACTGAGTATCGTCACATCAAGGCACTGATATTCCACCCGACCATCAGATGATGATTCCGTCTGGTGTTTCCCCTGAACCCCTGCAGGAGGAATGAAGGTCAGTCATGACCGTCATGTTCAGCGCGTCCCATCATTATCGGGGCGGTGCCATGTAACCTGCCCAGCCAGAAAGGACGTTCGTGAGAAGCGGATATTAGATGCCTTGCTGTCTTGAAGCGGAAAACAGGTACGTTGGACCTTTGTATTGTCTGCGCAGAAAGAGAGTACTGTGTGCGGAGGAATAAGTCCTATTTGCTGCATAAAAAGGCGAAATTTCGGAACGATTCACCATCAGAAATCTTACAGTCTCTCGAACGCACATCATCCACTTAACAATGTACTTCCACCTCTCCAGCCTTCTCCCCGTCGCTGCTCTCGTTGCAGTCGTTGCAGGTGCCCCCGGTGCGCTCGAAGCCCGCGGTGGCGGAACCAGCGAATGCAGCGTTGGCACTCTCCAGTGCTGCGACAGCACCAGCTTGGTGAGATTTCGCCGTTCCATGAACGTCAGTACCATCCGCTCACAGCGGCCCGTTCTCTAGGCGTCCAACCCGTGGACCACTCTTCTCCTTGATCTCATCGGAGCTAACAGTGCCGGTGTCACGGGCACCGTTGGTCTCACTTGCTCTGGAAACATTGCTAGCAGCACTTCCTGCAGCCAGACCGCCGTCTGCTGCAACGGTAACACCTTCGTGAGTAGCGCCTTGGTGCAGACATCCGTAGAGCTCATCGGTTTGTCACGAACAGAACGGTGGCGCGATCGTTATCGGTTGCTCCCCCTTGTAAAATGTTAAGGGATAAGACCATTAAAGTGGTCTCAAAGTTGTCTTTTTTCGTTAAATTTCGGTCTGTTGGGTTCTTGTGGTGTCTTTGTATGTATGGGAATACGGTTGAATAAATGGTTTTGGGTTTTGTTTCGAAAAAAATGAGCTCGGCCTTACGGTGGGCACCTGGTCACCAGATTAGTTGTGAACTGTTGAAACCCATTGCTTGTCGACGAAAACCATACCCCCTGTGTGATAAATGACCCTAGTTTACCGAAAGGACCCTATTTTTTGTATGGCAGAAGCCCGGAATGGTCGAGGTTGCAGAATCGCGCAGTGAACACCTGGAAATGTACACGTCATAGGCGCCGTATGGATGCAATACTTGAGTACCTCATAAACTCACGACTTGTACTTAACATGGCCCGTCCACGCTTGACATTTGACGATTTTGGTGGCAGTAAGTGACCCTGTCCCAACGTTATGTTCTACACATATCCCTAGCACGCTTCACTATAAATGTTTACGCTGACCATTCAAAGGCTTACCAACGTCTATTTGTAAACCCGAGTGAACGTAGTGATCAATTGCAAGGGTCGATCAAATCCACTGCTAGGTATAGGTTCCTGTGCATTTCGGTGGAGGTGACTGACTGAACCAAGAACATCATTTCCCTCAAGCTACACCGAAGGGGAGAGAGAGTACCCAAGACCGTCCAACGACCGGACTTGATTTGCGTGTCTATGTGGACACCGTGCAAGTGCGCCTGGAGCCCGCTTGCCAGCCTAGTTGGAGCCCTTATGATAGCGCTGCCGAGCGGAAAATACTTGGGGTTGCCAAGGTTACAATGTTGCCGTCCTGAAGCTAGTGGTCAAGCAGGCAAAACACCAAGTGTCAACCCGCCCGCTTGATCATGGTAATTTTGAAAGATCTGCGCTGCCTGGGCGCACCTAGGACGTCGATTGAGCGTTAGTCATGTTCCCACCTACTCAACAATGGAAAGGGGTGAAAAAATTGAGACGTAAGCTCGGTCTACTTTGTGTAAAAACTTCTAAATATGGGTAAGAAAAAGTGCAAAAAGGCTGATCAGCGGGTAATCGGGTAATAGAAGCTTGTTGACGCATACTTTACGGACGCACACAATGTCTGTAATTTCATTGGCTGGGGCCATCTCCAAACTCACAAACGAATCACAGACCCTTTTTATTTAGTCTGCAGAAGACCGTTTGCCTGAAGGTAAGCATCACGTGAAATCAAGATGGCAATCGCTCATAGTAAGTTAGCGTGCGTTGAGGCACTGATGATCGACAATCGCTTAACAGTGAGCTCTACTGACTCCCTTACTTTGACACATTGTTTCCGTAAGTGCGATTTTGCGACTTAACGACACGATAACCAATCGGAAAACCTCATTTATAGTAGTACCTTGTTTCAAGCTCGGGATTGCTATACTATGCAAGGCAAATCGGACTCAGAGTGAGTACAACGTTGAAGGCGTAACCTCCTTGAACCAACTCCTTTTGTACTACCGACAGACCGTATTGTTTGGCGAGACTGGCTCTGGGAGAAGCTCGGTCATCAACCTCCTCGCAGACAAGCCAACGGTAGATGTGTCCTCGGGTGTGGAAGCTTGCGCTAAGCAACCCAAATCGTTCCGCGTCTCGATCGGAGAAAGAAAAATTCGATTATCGAATACAATTGGATTCAAGCTGGGGGCAGTGTGGTTTCTTGTTCCCCTACGAAAAAGCGTGCGCCATCTTGTAAAAGTTGCAATATGGTGTGGACCTTATTCTGCTCTGCCCTGAGAGACAGGATCAATGCTTCCCTTCGTTGCCTTTATTGGCTATTAATGGTCGCGCGCAAATAGTTGACTCATTTCGATTCACATGTCGAGGAATGGTAGGGTGACATTGCACAACATGCAATATCAACAATCTTCTGTATGCATGCATCACCGCCGTTCCAGGTGAATCTGGGAAATCAGACGCCATCTACAATCAATCCAAGAGGGCGCTAAGAGAGCTGTTGCGAGAACATAGTCACTCCAAACTAAACATTTTCCATACCAAGAAATTGGTGCAGCACTTCCGATCATGGAGACACTTTTCATGTAGTCCTTTTCAGTGAGGCAGGTGTCGGAAAGAATTCAGTTATCAATCTCATCCGTGGAGAGCCAAAAGCAGGGTTTTCTAAACCTGGTGGAATTTCGTTGTCACATGGTCGACACGGAGTCACACGAATTCCGGTCTGGGAAACATTTCAACAAGACACCAGAAGGGGAGGATTCGACATTGACGGTCTTCAAAAATGCTGCTGGCTTGGTCCACAACCTTTACAGAAGAGGCAATGTTGACCTGCTTATTTTCTGCACAAAGTCTAGCCGGCTCTCAGCTTTGGAGCTGGATTATTTCA
The DNA here is from genome assembly GCA_038089295.1 of Xerocomus amazonicus. NCBI lineage: Eukaryota > Fungi > Basidiomycota > Agaricomycetes > Boletales > Boletaceae > Xerocomus > Xerocomus amazonicus. The sequence continues at coordinate 4,759 of JBBPKO010000174.1, forward strand.
GACTTTCCAGAACGCCTTATGTGATTCCCAGGTTTCAGTGGTGTTCACTATCACACCCTGGAGGCTTACGACCCAGTGGAGGGGTGGTGTGAAAAATACGGGACGGAACTTGCCGCAGAAATAGTCAGAGTCGGGGAGGAAGAAGATATCCATCAAGGATTTGATGGATTGTGGGCTGAACATGCAACAGGCTGAAAGAGTCTTGAAGGTGCTCCATGAGTCGATGCAGCTATAAGAAACGACTGGTAACTGTACCATTAGTGCTTGACGATTCACTTACGGTAATGTGATGTGAAACTGGTATCAATACCTTATAAGCAAGTGTATCAGATCTAGAGCCTTGACCATGTCCAGAACTTGGTTGCACCGCTCCTGTCTCAGTACGATGTGTTCGTTGACCCACCTGTCCATTTCATCGGTGCCGGGCTGTGGAGCGTTAGCTCATCGAAATCGTCAATGCCATCAGTGGACGCCTCACGAAAAAAAAAAATCGAGCAAGAAATGGCAGAGGCAAGCATTCTCCTACCAGCCACCACTGCAAACTCACCGAAACAATGTCGGGAGTCGGGAGTACGTCGTCACGCGCGCACGCAGCTTTTGCAAGACGAGGAAGATGGTGCTGTTTGAATGCGAGTCTGGCACTATGCTGGTAGATGTTCGACATTTGGACCCCGTTTAGTAAACTGTTCTGTGATCCGTGCGTTTCTGGCGATGGGCCAATGGTAAGGCAGCAAAGCTGGAACACGAAACAATATCATGGGTTGAGAGACATACATGTCGGACGGAGTTCATGAGGATATTCTTTTCTTCACTATTCCAGCACCCAGGCAAGTATGCTCTTGTGGGCAAGAAATAGTGAGTATGTGAAACAATGACACGGAAAAACTGACGAGAAGAGAATCAGTACCTTCTTGGAAGAACGATCTGTAAGGGGACGCAACGGGAATGAGAGAAGAAGTAATGGTAAGTGAGACTTCAAGTTAAACGAAATCAAATTCCTGAGCTTCGGCGAACAGAAGCTGGTCAAAATTGATTGTCAAGGTGACATGAATGTGGTTCCGTTCCTTGCAGACGGCGGGCACATCGCGGGCGGTGGCACGGACAAGAAGATTTAACGTTGACACGCAAAAGACAACGACGAAACTGGGACACCAATGGACGTAGGGGATACCATTTCGAGCATTGCGATCTCGCAAGATGACAAGTGGATCGTCGATGGAAGATACGATGGCCAAGTGACCGTGTGGAGTATGAGGAGTTGCAAAAAAGTGACCGAGTCTGAAGGATACTTTTGGCGCACACGGTGGAGATGTTCGCCAGATATGACGACTATCGCGACTTGGATTGTGCCATTGTATGTGGTCACACAATAGGAAAATACTACTTCATTTGGAATTAGATGGTCATGTTCTCGCGGTCCCCTAGCTCGGACAGTCACTCACTTCGTGTCTCTATGACAATCGAAATAATGGCTACGTCCTCATCAAAAATTTTTCAATCGACTGTATGTCCATCTCCTGGTCCAGTAAGGAAAAGTGCAAAAAGGCTTGTTGGTCTGATCAGCAAGGCAATCGGGTAATAGAAGCTTGATGACGCATACTTTACGGACGCACACAATTTCAATAAATTTCGTTGGCCAGGGTCATTCCTGAAGGCCTAAACTCGCAAATGACTCACAGACCCTTGTTGTTTAGTCTGCCGAAGACCGTTGCCTAGAGGCATCATGCATCACCGTGTGAAACCAAGATGGCAGTAGCTCAAAATAGGCCAGCACGGGCCATTCGGAAGCATTGAGGCACTGATAATCGACAATCACTCGAACTCTACCACTTAGCACCGCGTTCTACTGCTTTCCATTCGAGACAATCTCCCTCCGAACTCGAACCCCGACGCGTTGTCTCCGTAAGTGCGATTTCGCGACTTAACGACACAACAACCAATCGGAAAACCTCATCTATAGCACCTCGTTTCGAGCCCAGGATTACTATACTATGCAGGGAAGATCGGATTCGGAGTAAGTACAACGCTGAAGACGTAACCTTTTTGAACCAACTCCGTTGTACTGCCCACAGACGGGTGTACAATGTCGTATTGTTTGGCGAAGTTGGCTCTGGGAAAAGCTCGATCATCAACCTCCTTGCCGACAGATTAGTGGCAGAAGTGTCCTCGGGAGTCACAGCTTGCACTGAGCGACCCAAGTCATTCCGCGTCTTGATCGGAGAAAAAAAATTTCGATTATGGGATACAATTGGATTCAACCAGGGTTGGAGGCGACGTGGCCCCCTACAGACAAGCGTACGCCATCTTGCAAGATGGTGTGGACCTTATTCTGCTCTGCGCTCGGAGAGACATGATCAATGCTTCCCTTCGTCACCTCTATTGGCTACTGAACAACTTTTTCTTGGATGGTCGCGCACAAATAGCTCTCGTCTTGACTCATTTCGATTCACCTGACGAGGGATGGTGGGGTCGTAACAAGCATGTCATTGCACAAAGATGCAATATTAACGACAGTCTTCCGTATGCATGCGTCACTGCCATCCCAGATAGATCCGAGGAATCAGGCCCCATTATTTACAATCAATCCTGCAAGAGGGTGCTGAGCGAGTTGTTGCGAGAACATGCTGTCACCCCAATTCAATCAACCCTAGATCTGTCGTCACATATTGCAAGCAAAATCGCTGCGGAAAGCCTGAAGGATCACTCCAAACTAAACACTCGCAATGCCGAGGAATTGGTGCGGCGTTTCCGGTCGCAGAGACGAACTTTTCACGCAATCCTTTTCGGTGAGGCGGGTGTCGGAAGGAGCTCAGTCATAAATCTCATCCGTGGCCGTGGGGAACCAAAGGCTAGGATTTCCTCTAATCCTGGCGGCTGCATCTTGGAATTTCGTTGTCATAAAGTCGACACGGAGTCACACAAATTCCTGGTCTGGGAAACAAAAGGTTTCAATGAGATACCGGAAGGAGAGGATTCGACCTTGATGGTCTTTAAAAATGCTGCTGGCTTGGTCCGCGACCTCCATGGAAGAGGCGGTGTTGACTTGCTTATTTTCTGCACAAAGTCTAGCCAGCTCTAAGCTTTGGAGCTGGATTATTTCAAGCTCTTCCGGAAAGCCTTAGGTGGCTCCCGGGTTCCAGTGGCGTTCATCATCACACACCTGGAGGCTTGCAACCCAATGAAGGGGTGGTGGGAAAAATACGGTGAGGAACTTGTGAAAAGCTGTAAGATGGAGATGAGCGCTGTGGCTGGACATGCATGTATTACATCCGGCCTGGACCGTCCAAGGCTGTGCTCCGGAAAAAAGCTATTACTATCAAGGGAGTTGGTCCTCACTATGCTCGAGGATTCGATCTCCTACGACACCTTTATCGTGCACAACCTTGAAAAATGGACCACGTTATTCTTGAAGAGGATCGCGCGAATAATCAAAGTCGGAAACTCGGGAAGGAAGAAAATATCCATCGAGGATTTGACGGATTGTGGGCTGAACATGCAACAGGCTGAAAGAGTCTTCGGAGTGCTCTACGAGTCGATGCAGCTATAAGTAACGACTGGCAACTGTACCATTAGTGCTTGACGATCCACTTACAATAATGCGATACGAAACCGGTATCAATACCTTGTAAGTAAGTGTATCAGATCTGGAGCCTTGACTACGTCCAGACAGAATCTGGTTGCATTCACCCCTGTCTCAGTACGATGTGCTCGCTGACCCGACTGTCCATTTCATCGGTGCCGGGCTGCAATGGACTGTTAGCTCATCGAAACCATCAATGCCTTCAGTGGACGTCTCACGAAAAAAAAGATCGAGCAAGAAATGGCGGAGGTAAGTGCATATCCTCCCAACAGCCACCACCGCAAACTCACCGGGACAATGTTGGGAGTACGTCGTCACGCAGCTCCTCTGGCACTATGCTGATAGATGTTCGACAACTTGGACCCCGTTTAGTAAACCATTCTATGATGTGTGTTTCTGGCGATGGGCCAATGATAAGGGTGCACAGCCAGAACACGAGATAATTGCGTGGGTTAAACACGCATGTCAGGCGGAGTTCGTGAGGACAATCTTCCCTTCAACATTCCAGTACGCAGGCAAGTATGCTCCCGTGGGCAAGGAATAGTGAGTACACATGAAACAATGACGCGGAAATACTGATGAGAAGAGAATCAGGACCTTCTTTCTGGAACAGTCGACAAGGGGATGCAATGAGAATGAATGAAGAAGCAATGGTAAGTGAGACCTCAAAGTTGAGCGGGAACAAACTCCTGGGTGTCGTGGAACAGAAGCTGATCGACATCAATTGTCAAAGCGACGTGAATGCGGTTGCATTCCTCGCTGATGGCAGGCACATCGTTGGCGGTGGCACGGACAGGGAGATTCGATGCTGGTGTGTAAAAGACGGCAAGGAGATTGGGGCCCCAATGGACACAGGAGATACCGTTTCGAGCATCGCGGTCTCGCAAGATGGCGAATGGATCGTCACTGGAACATACGGTGGCCAAGTGATCGTGTGGAGTACAAAGAGTTGGAAGAAAGTGACCGAGTTTGAAGCATACTGGTCTTCAGTGCACACCTTGGACGTGTCTCCAGATGGGACGGATTGTGGGAAAGGCTCCGCACGTGGTCGGGCGATGGGAAGAATCTACTTGATTCGGAAATAGACGGATATATTCTCACGGTCAAAATTTCCCCAGATACCTCTTTGGCTGGCTCGGACTGTCACGTGCTTCGTGTCTATGACAATCAGAATGCTTACATACACCACCGTCAAAAACTTTTCAATCGACTGTACGTCTATCGTCTGGACCAGCGACAACAAACAACTCTTTGCCCTCTCTCAGGGCGGCGACGTCCACCATCTTGATATCACCACTGGGACGATCCTCTCCAAATGGCACATTCACAACGACGAAGCATGGATCATCTCCCTAGCAAACGATGACACACTTCTCACAGCCAGCGCAGGTCCTGCAGTCTCATTATGAGATGCTTCTACCCACGAGCAAATTGGCTCTCTCATTCACCACCCCGATTCTATCAATTCCATCGCGAGCTTGGAAAACGGCGACCTTATAATTGCTGGAGGCGAGAAGATTACACTATGGAAGCTACCTGGGACCCCCCGCAATGTAAGTGGACTCACCTTGGATGATTTAGTCGACATCATAATCTGTGAACAGGAAACACTTGAAACTCGATGCAAAAAAGCAAAAGATCGCGTTAATCAGTTAATTCGGTCGGTCCGTATAACGGATAGTATGTATACTGCTACGCCTACTCTGTGCTCTAATATCCGTGTTCCAGACATTGGGATCGCAAACCTCGAGGATGCTTTCCAAAGGTTACAAGATCTCAGTAGTAGCATCGCGAGTGACACTATTCACTCGTTACGTACCAATCTTCGTAGACAGGAAAGCGCTTCTGGTGCGTTCGTTCTCGCCATGGATACAGCTTCCACGACACATTTTCTAATCCGGCTGTTGATCATTCACATTTATCAGCGGATCTCGGGGAAACTAACCGACAACTCCGTGCCGAACTTGCCAATTCTTAACAGACTGTTCGTGCGTACCAACAGAAACACCAATGCGAAACGCTATTTGTGGACGGCCACACTATTGACGCTGCAAAGCTGTTTCTCGAGTATACCAGCTCCATACCTGATAAGGTGGAAGGCGGCACGATCATCATGGACTGGCTTTCTGGTAAGTTTTTCATCCCAACGCAGCAAGGGGTCTCCAACTGTTGCCTTCAGGATTTACGAACAAATGCATCGTCGCGCTCGAAACGATCGGAGATGAAGCATCAGCAACCAGGAAATACGAAGAAGCACTTGATGCCTATACTATTGCACTCTCCCTTCGCCCGTTGACCCCAGATGGTCTATTGACCAAGTGGGCGGGCACACTCCTGCCTCACGGATCAATAGACGAAGCATTGGAAAGTTCCAGCAAGGTATATCGTACATGAAATTATATTTATTATGCTGATATATCCTACGCTCAGTTCAATCTCCCCAAATTCGTCATCTACCGCGCGATCTGTGACGTCCTCGAGGATACTGGTTGTGTTACCGGAACAACCGAGTATTTTCAGCGTATGCAAAGCGAGCTTACAGCAGACAGCACAACAAACGAGCGGGCGGAGTGGGAACGTGGTGAGTGACTGAGTGTTACTAGACTTTGTCTGAGTATCCGTCGTAGGTTTCAGACGGTGTTGTGCGGAAAAAGTCGCCGACGTCGCACTGAGCTCTCAAAACTATAGCGTTGCTGATAGACACTACTCAACAATGCTGTCGCTCGACCCGCCGGACCGCGTGGATATCCTAATCAAGCGAAGTAAAGCACGAGCGACGATGGAGGCATGGGAGGACGCACTGAAGGATGCTGATGAGGTATACTTTGCAATTGATCACCGCACATTGTTATTTATCTAGTTTCCAGGTGGTGAAACTCGGCCCATTGTCCTATTTAGGCTACGAGCAGAGATACGCAGTGTTACATGGGGCGAATCGCTATTCAGAAGCGGTTGCGGCATTTAATTCGATGCTCCTTAAACTTACATTCCGTGAGCCATTTTATCGATACCTGTCATTTTTCTGACATGGATAGTAGCACTTTGTTCCCGGTATATTGACGCGAGACCTACGATTCAAGATACCATAAAAAAAACCATCTCCCCCATGCTAGATATGCTCATCGACACCAATGAGGGCCGCCTATTCGACAAGGCGCAGCTAGCTAAAGCATTCGAGGGACGACTAATTTCCAACGAGCTCGTTTCATCTATGACGAAAAGACTAGACAGCTCCTGGATTGAGAAAGAGGTTGAGGAATTCTATGAATATGTCATGTTCTCACACAACTGGGAAGATGGTGAACCTCTACTAGACGAAGTCCAACGGAACACGGCCTACGAGCTGAAAGAGTCTCCCACAAATTCCAAACTGCGGAAATTCTGCGAAGTGGTGTGGGAACTCGGGTTTCGGTGGGCATGGAGCGACACATGTTGCATTGATAAGCGGAACCAAACGGTGTTGCAACGGTCGCTGGTGTCCATGTTCAGCTGGTATCACAACTCACCTCTCACCTTGATCCGGCTTTGCGACGTCTCGTCGGACGAAAAGAAAGTGGATGCCGGTGAAGGAAAGCATCTGGAATTCGAGAATTTGGACTGATCAGCAATACCGGGCAGCCAAGGTAGTCAGGTTTTATACAAGCGATTGGAAGCCGTACCTCGGGCCAGAGCACCCGTGGAACTATAAGGTCTCGCCGGAGATCTTTAGGCAAATGGAAATACCACAGGTATCTGCTGAGCAGGTTGCCGCCCTGCGAGCTGGCCTTGATCGGGTGCGGGAGAAACTTTTTTTAGCATCGACGCGACAGACGACGCATGTGGAAGACGAGGCATATGCACTTCTTGGTGTCCTGCGAACAATTATTCCAGCAATATATGGCGAGGGTACCCTTGCGCTCGGAAGATTTTTGGAGTGTGTTCTGACAGGATCGGGGGATGTGACAATACTCGCCTGGACTGGAGCTGCAAATGAATACAATAGCTGTCTTCCTTTGCGCATCGCTGCCTACAATCAACTCATTCCCCAACATGTCCCCCGCATGGAGACATCCGACTTGGACCAGGCTGTTTCGGGGTTGCGCTCATCAATACGCGACCTGTCCTCTGTGACGGAACTGTATGAACGGTTACGCAGACTTTCATCACCATCTTGCAACTTCAAACGACTGCAACTTCCTTGCATCCGTTTTGAAGTCACTCAACTTACCTGCTTGTCAGAACCGGATGCAAAGACGGACCTTGGTACATATCGCGCGACAACCGCCGTGCTCAGGGACGTTGAAATACAGACAACTTGCGAGCTAGGCGCAGAGAGGGAGTACTACCTTTGTCATCCCTGGATCCGACCACTATTCGAACAAGAGCACTCGCGTGAAACTACCAGGGTTGATGTCATGACGCAGGCACTGCGGTTGGTTGCTCGTTTGAAACAGCAATTTGGTGCACTGCTACTGGAGAAGGTGTCGTGGAGGGAATACAAGCGGGTTGCAGCTGACAGTTTGATCATGGTTCAGATGCAGGATGAAGTTCTGGTTAAGAGCATGATTGCAAATAGCGATGTCATTGAGGTACTGTAGTCCGATCATAGTTGGTTCCTTCTTGCTCTGTGATATTAATTTACGTATGCCCATACGGTTCAATATGTCGTCCAAGTATCAAGCATGTTTCTGAAACTTCATTATAGATCTGAACTGCAAGGCGTGGAGTCGTCAACCAGCGAGTACCCAAGGTCGGACGTAGTTGCATGCGAGATTAACAATTGCTGTTGGCACTCGACAATTATTCATTCACTGTACAGGTTTTCGCGCCTTGCCCATCTCGCATTTGACATATAATCTGTCGTTGTGATACACTTTCAACGGGTCTCTCGGCTCTAGCGAATTTAACCTTGCGCCTTGTCTTGTCCACATTTGCACCATTCATTTGACTTGTTCGGTATGAGATGCATCGCTCAACTAGAGTCGCAAGGAATGGGTACATTCACCACCAGTCTCGTTCTTGTACGGATTCAATGCCCATCTCGGTAAACGATAATCTCGTGCCCGGCGGAATCGAACAATCGCCTTCTAGAACGGGTTGCTCTCCTTTCCGGACATACTACATGTGAGCACCTAGAGTGAGCGCACTCACGTTGCAACATAGAGTGCGTCTGAGTAGCGTAGCTGGTGGTTTTAACGATCCCGAAGTTCGGCCCCTAAATGGAGCGATTCGATTCGTCCCTTTCCTCGCGGCCTCGCCATAACCCCGGCTGCTCGTACTCGAACAGCCCATCCACCCACATGGACACCAGAGGCGACGACACCCACAAACAGGAGCTCCGGGAACACCGTACATTTAAATCTTGAAAGTGACCCTGCTAATGGCAATTCGGCGGTGGGGCCCCATGGTTGAATGGTTGAGCTGTCGGGTTGATTATTGTCGCTACCGGCTTCGTCGATGAAGATGGAACCCCTTGCCGACAGCGTTGCGAAAGACAGTGAATATATCAATGCTTGGACCTTTTCTAGGCCATGTTCCGCGTTTATATGCCTTGGTAGATGTTTGAGGTGCGGCGCACGGACCCGCTGACCAAAACGGGTACTGTTAATTCACAATCACAGTCACAGTCACAGTCACAGCCATTCTCCGTTTCGTTTGCGTTTTCTTCTTGCACTTTCGTCCAAAAAACGACGCGGCTTACTTTTCCCAACTTTTCTTCTACCTTTTTTCGTTTTCCGTTCTCGATTCCGATCGTGCGGTGCCCCGTCAACCAAATTATTCACTCGTGCAAGCAATGACTAACGTATCCGCAGGCGCAAAGCGATCCTGGGAGGCCCACCACCATCATGTCGATGCAGACGGGCGTGCGCGCTCGCCTTCGTATCCGCATAATCCTCCGCCGTATAAGCGACAGAGGGGGAGAGACGAGGGGAGGTGGCGTGAGGAGAAGCGTGGCAAGAGGGAGAGTCGGGAGAGACGGGAGTATCGTTCTCGTGAACGGAATAGGGAGCGCGACCGGGATAGAGATAGGGAAAGAGACAGAGATAAAGACAAGGACAGAGACAGAGACAGAGACAGGGAACGGGAAAGGGAGCGCGGGAGGGATAAGAACAAGGAACGAGACTCGAGAAAGACACGCGAACATAGCAGGGATCGCGACAGACACGACACTCGGGAGTATCGACGAAGAGACGAGGGACGGCGGAGTACCCCTGCTGCCACCGACAAGCCTTCCTCTACCACCACGAACGGCCGTCCGCTTCCTCCGGAGAGGCCCGACTCGGACAGAGAAGAGGGCGAGTAAGTGCTCCGATCCTCTTTCTTTTCTTGTTTCATGATCAATCGTTTGACAAGGATATCTCCCCGGTCATCGCCGAGGCCGATTTCTCAAACTCCTGATCGTAGTCAGCCAGAGCCGCCACGACCAACGCCACCCAAGCCCAAACCAGAGCTGGAGTTGGAGCTTGAAACGGACGTAGCAACGTCCCAGGAAGCTTCTCGTGCGGCGCGCCGGGTCCGCAGACAGGCCATCCTGGCAAAGTATACCGGGATTGCGAGCGATACGCAAAGCGTCAGCCCGAGCCCGGGTCTACCAAGCAGTGCGGTTCAGCCGCCTCAGCCTGTTTCATCGATTTCTGATCTGCCATCTCAGCCCCACAGTGCCGTCGACGCTCCCGTTGTACCGGGCGAGTCGGTGACGAGACTGCGAAATGGTTCATTGAGTGGGTGCTTCCACGTGGATGTCGAGTCTCATCTGACGGCCATTCTTTCTCTTTTCAAGGCAAACGAGACTCGGTGTCACCGGCGCCTGATCCGGGTGCATTCGAACTAGCAAAGAACGAGGATGAAGGAAATGCGTGTACGAATGCACAGGCGCAGGATGGGACTGGTGAACAGATCTCTGCTGCTGATTACGATCCTAGTTTGGACCGTCGTGAAGACGCCCGTATGCGAGCATACAATGACGAACCGATGGACGTCGACGTTGAGGAAGTTGAGGAGGAAGACGAGGAAGACGACGTCGATGATATGTTCGCAATAGCAACTTCGGAGAAGAAGAAAAAGGTCAAGAAAGTTAAGAAAGTCGTGGTATGCCACCGGTTTTCTGGTGTATCCACATTGCATTTAAATTTTCGTCCTAGAAACCCGCTGCTCCGGCACTGATCACGACAACTTTAGATTCAGCATCAGACCCGGAGGGTTATTATCAAGTCATACTTGGTGAGCAACTAGACGGCGGTCGTTACCAAGTCTTCTCGTCTCTCGGAAAGGGCATGTTTGCAAACGTCGTTAGAGCTCGTGTTCTCCAAGATGCCGGTGAGAATGGTAAAGAGGTTGCGATCAAGATCATCAGGAGCCAAGAATCGATGTCCGTCTCTCCTGTGAATTAATCCTGTTTTGTAACTGATGCCATGATCAGGTACCGCGCTGGATTGAAGGAGGTCCAGATTCTGAATAAGTTAAAGCAAGCCGATCCGGACGACAAGAAACACGTCGTTCGCTTAGAAAGAACGTTTGAACACCGCGGGCATCTTTGTCTCGTTTTTGAGTCAATGAGGTGCGCGATCGTGTGATCCCCGCTTTTCCCTTCGTTCCTGATGAATGGAATCAGTATGAATCTCAGGGACGTTGTCAAACGGTTTGGCAAAGATGTTGGCCTGAACATCAAGGCCGTAAGGGCTTATGCGCATCAGCTCTTCCTTGCCCTGAGTTTGCTCAAGAAGACTAACATCATGCATGCGGACATCAAACCTGACAATATACTGGCAAGTTCCGCCATGGCGTGAAACCTGTCAATACGTTAACGATTAATACAGGTAAACGAGCAAAAGACACTCTTGAAGTTGTGCGATCTGGGTTCGGCCTCTGATGCCTCTGAGAATGACATCACACCGTACTTAGTCAGTCGCTTTTACCGCGCCCCTGAGATTAGTACGTCGTTCTGAATCGATTGGGTTCGGATCTAACGAACTGCTTGTAGTCCTCGGAGCTCCATATGATCCTGCGCTCGATGTTTGGTCCATCGGGTGCACGCTCTACGAACTGTACACGGGCAAAATACTTTTCCCTGGACGGTCGAATAACCAAATGCTTTTACTCATGATGGAGCTCAAGGGTCGATTCAACGCCAAAATGATCAAGAAAGCTAAATTTGGTGACATGTACTTTGATGAACAGGGTGGGTTTGAGAGCGTAGAGACAGATCGTGTAACTGGATCCGTGAGTACCACCGACATTACGACTTGTGTTGTCTTAGTCACTCGACCTTTGTCATCCAGAACGTGGTTCGCAAAGTACACATATCGAAGCCATCTAGGGATATCCGTTCCCGGCTGATGCCACCATCGTCGGTTAAGATGAAGGACGAGGAGATGAAGTTGTTACTCTCGTTCATTGATCTACTGGACAAGTGTCTGGCACTGGACCCGTCACGCAGACTGACACCCAAGGAAGCACTCGTTCATTCCTTTATCAGAGGATAAGGTTAATACCATACACCTGCGTGTCACCTAATTGTTCGAGTAGTGTCTACCAGTGTATTTATAATAATTCTTTTTTTCTGTTGTTTTTCCACAGAATAATGCTTGGTGCAACGGATCTCGGCGTTTGGTAGCGGTGATATATCTATTTGTGGGGTGGGTACTATTGTCCCGTCATCCTGGACGGTGTGTACACGATAAGATAATGCCTAGCCCTTTGCCGATGAATCGTGACGGCGAAGCCAAAAACGTGGATCCAACACCCGTGTCCTTTTTTACGGGCGCTTTCCGCGAATCGGTGGTCGATTGATCCGTGGGTGGTCAAGGCGGATGCCACCGGAACAGTCTTGGCAGATGGGCCGGCGTTTCCAAGGACGGTAGCGCCGCGGTCTTGGACAACCAGACGATGGAACGGCGGGGTGCTTTCTACTAGGTCACGTGCATTCCGCATTTTTGATGGGATCGGTTAGTAGAGAAAGGTCGCGCCTCTCCTGTATGTATCGAGGGGGAAACCCTCCAAAGATTATCAAAGAACCAATCTACGAAACCTTTGGACCCACCGTGGCGCCACACCCGCCGTGGAACCAGGTCACGGTGTGCAAACCAACTCGCATCATGTTGGGTTGTGTGGAACTTGACGACTCCCACGCGTCAGTGGCCATCGAACAGCTTGGAGTTGGTAGGAGGCCATGCAAGAGCCAGCAAAGTCGTGGGGAGTCAACTAGTCAGTGGCGGCACCCTTTTTTTTAATAGCCACAGCATTCACCATTCAGTTCCTGAACGCAGCTAATTCCTCGGGAACCTTGAGTGAGTGGTCATCCACGACGTGTTCGTTTGACACTTCAGACAGGTCCTCCCTAGTACATGTCACCCACGATTTGCGTCTGCCTCCGAGCACAGGGACATCCTCCAGGTACATTAATATCACGCAACAGCACATCTTGTCAACGTCGGCCGAGAGAACAATGGAAAAAAAAAAAAATACCACGACGTTCAAGGTAGCTGTTCGGCACATACACGAGCACGCGATACCTCGGTTTGGTTGCAGAATCCGCGGATTTCATGTCGCCCCGCGGGGCAGTACGTCATAGTGTCTGCACCAAATATCAGCGTAACACAAATCAGCGACACGTATCATTACACATGCAAAAATTGGCTGTCAGTGGGCAGATGGAGAGGTGCGTCGCTATACATCTCGACTGTCCCAGCTCCCCGAAACTCCAACCAGCGAATGTGAACATCTATCATGATTCTACAGATGGAGAAATAGCGCTTCTTCAACTTAAACTCTATCTCTGCACCGCTTGGAAAAATATAAGCCCATTTGTGTCATTGAGCGGCCATTTACCTGATGTGATTGGGCAGCAGGCTTAAAACATATAACTGGATGATATATCTAGCGTAGGGCACAAAACCTCTCCTCCACACCTTTATCCATCATGGTACTTCATCTAAGGCGTATGTTCTCTCTGAAGAGTCCCAAGAAAGAGCAACGTACGGCCTCACCCCGGCACGTTGCCGTGCCAGCCAATGGAACTCTTGAGAAAGCAAAGACGAACGGCGTGACGATACCCAAGCAGCTCCCGTCTTTCGACGAGCTTCCCAAGTTCCACGAATTGAGTGGATGTGCTTGGGGTGTGTGGGGAGAGGACGACGAACTTGGGACGGTCAACATGTTGACGGAAGATGTAGTTCAGAGGGCTGCACGAGAAGAAATCCGGTACGTTGTATTGAACGGCCTCTGTGCGCAGTTACGAGTTTAATACTGGACTTGTTGCGATTTGGTGAATAGGTCAGGGCGGACAGTCTCGCTAAACTGGTGCGTCATCGGGTGGTAGTGCCTTCACGTAAAAGACGATGTCTGATTTGAGAGAGCACAGGCCGATACAATTTCCTGCCCGGGTGAGTAACAATGGGAGATGCTTGTCTGAACCGATGATAACGGCTATGCAGTCGCTCTTTGGAAGGAAAGATCCATCGATCACCACGTTTTCCATATGCACGACTCCACTTCTAGTTATCGACGACGTAATACATATCGTACGCCCTCAGTTTTATTCACTCTGCGCTCCAATATTCACATCTATTTGTGACTTTGAGAACACGCAATCTGGTTCGCAGTGGGACAGCCCGAAGCATTTTGGACTGGTGGATTACAAGGTGTTTTACAACAAGTATGTCTCCCATTGATCAAAACACGTTGATCGTCCACCCTCTTCCATTTTTATCGATCAGTACCCCTGCCGAATCGCTATCAGAAGGCGAAATAGAGATCCATGATCCGAGGGAGATCGATCACAGTCGCGTGAAACTCGGAATCCATAGTTCGTTCCCTTGCCATCCATCACACATCCATCCGGGCGAGTCACCGCCATATTTTGCTTCCTCTTCTAGATTGGTCGAGGCACGGCATCTGTGGACGCGGCGTTCTCCTCGATCTTGTTGACTATTATATCACTGACCGTGGGGAACTGCCATATGATCCTTGGACTGTGCACCCCATCAGCGCCGCGGACCTTGAGGCATGTGCAAAGAAACAGGGCGTCACGTTCAGACAAGCAGACATCCTCCTCATTCGCATCGGGTTCACTCAAAGATTCTACGCTGCCCACAATGACGCCAAGCAAGCGCTGAATGGCGCAGAACATTTGTACGTCGTACTATGTTTATTGCATACTGCTGCCCCTATGACCGTACGAGGCTGACTGAGTCTTGCCGCAATCAAGCGCTGGACTGGAACAGAGCGAGGACATGAAGCGTTTCTTGTGGTACGCTTTCCACGTACATCGTCGTTCGTCGTTCCCCTGATGTGCACTCGAGGAACAACCACTTTGCGGCGGTTGCATCCGACCAGCCTACGCTCGAGGTGCGTGGCACCATCCAGAGCAGCTCACCTTTGATGTGAACAAGAGAATTGAAAAATGGAAAATAGTGTTGGCCGACGCTGTCAGGCGCTCCGCCCCTCCACCAGGTACGTCTCACCGCACCGCACATACCCAACAATTGACGTTTGCCACACGGCCCCCTCCGAAAGACCATCATCGGGTGAGTGGCCCAACTGTAACGTCGTCATGCACTGCGATGTTGAACGCGGTCGCTCTCGCCCATCACCCTAGATTATGGGGCATGCCCATAGGCAAGTATTTTTTCCTCCCCACTCATCCACTTTCTTCTCTCACCTCCGCGTTTCTCAAAGGCGAATTCTTTGATCTCGAAGCACTGTCAGAGGTATGCAAGGAAACGAAGAGGTACACCTTCTTTTTCACGTCTTGGCCACTCAACATGTACGTCTCCACTTCCTCTCTCTCTCTCTCTCTCTCTCTCTCTCTCTCTCTCCACGGACGACGTCTTTCGTATCGTTTGCTTGACACGCGTGTGGTTTTGTTCCCCTCTGGTAGCATCGGTGGCGCAGCAAGTCCTCCAAACGCCGCGGTGAGCCTTTTTTTTTTTCATTTAATGATCCATACGTCAAATGTGGCTTTTTTTTTTGCATTTTTTTGTCGACGCGAAGCGGACAGCTCATCGGTTAAAATGATTCTAGGCCTACTTTTAAACACATGTCCACAGTTCGGCTTCCAGACGCCTTTTTTCTTCTTGTTTTTTTTTTTTTGAATCTCTGATGTGTATTTGGATGCACGTGTATTCATGTCATGGAAGGGTATGAATATCGGGATAATTACCTGCTCGAGATACCGTTGTAATTATGTCGTAAAAATTCGTCACAGTTTTTAAGTCCAGAAAAGATGGAGGATTGGAAGGGAAAAAAAAAAGGGAAAGAAAAGAAAAGGAAGAAAAAAAGCCACCGTATAATTACATGATGACAAGATTTGTTGTTCGTATGATAATACTTGGTCACCTGGATTCACAATTCACGTTGTCAATAGTATAGAATAAGCCTATGGAGAAGGAAGGAGAGAGGAAGCGGCATGAGCATGATGAGACGACAAGTACGTGCTTTATAATGTCATACAGCAAGACTGTGTCGTCTCGCGTCGTCGGCTTCGAGAACTCTGCGGAGGCTGGTGCTGCCCCTCGCCGTATGGCTCTGCGAGCTTCGTCGTCGACCGTCTGCATTGACCCAGCTACCCACAGTGCCATTGCCATATTCGGCGTCCGCCTGCGTACCCTCGCTCTCATCGTCGTCATTAATGGGTAAAAACGGTCGTGATTTCTTGTGTTTGACGGATGAACTGCCGCTCGTCGAAGATGAACTCGACGTCGCCGTTGATGGTTGTGGCGCAGCGGGCTGCAGGGGCGAAACCGGCCGTCTTGAAGGACCATCCAACGACGATCGTCCGTCCGTCTCGTCGCTTTGAAGGCTCGTTGTCGAGATACGCTTCTTTGGGGCTGTGGTAGTCACTGGGGCCGGAGGTACCGGATCGGGCTTCCGCATTTTTCTAGAGAAGCCATGATCGTGCGTCAGTGTGTGTGACCTCGTGGGACTGTGAAGTTCCAAACGTACGTGTTAAGCTTAGGTTCCGCGTAGTTGATGCTTTTGCGGACTCGACGCTCACGGCCGCCTGCAGGCAGTTCAGATTCAGATGCCGATGTAGCGCCTGGGCCTACAGGGCTCGACGTGCGAGGCGTTGGTAACTGAGATACTTGAGGTGTCGTAATGGGCGTCGTTGCGGGTGTAGACAGGAAAGTTCGTGACGTAGCGACAGAGGTTGCAGCAGAGGTCGGTGCGTCCGTCTCAGGCGTGCGTTGCCGATCTCGATCTTTTTCTTGCCACAAAATGGTTAGATAAGTACCGCGACAAGCAGAGATGAACGACTGGGACATACCAGATGCGTGGGTATCCAATGGTGGGAGTACGGTACGGCTTCTCGGTGAATTGGTGACATCCTTTAATCCGGCCCCTCCCTCCTCCTTGCGTCGCTTTTTCTCCTTCACCCTCAGCAGCCCAAGGTCAATATCTTCATAAACAATGTCTCTCTCCAGCAATCTCGGTTTCTTTTCCTTTCTCTCCTTCCTTGCTCGTGCCACGAAATCTAGTTCGTCTGTAGGGACCGATGCTGAGCCGATTGATTCTCCAACTTGCCTCTCTTCATCGTCTTCGGCTAAACCTGCAGACCTACGGTCCGGCGAACCAAGCGCCGGGCTGGACGCCCTCGGGTGTAATAGACCCTCAGGCTTCCCTGATCCCATCGATACGCTATCCGTGTTCATGGAAAGCAACCCACTCTGCCTCCGACTCGGCTTTCGCTTCGTGGACGACTCGCGTTCGGGTATGCTAATATGATTGATGTGAACGGGCGTTGGCAATGGCGGTGGGGACACTACCCGAGGTGGCACCGGTAAGCGAGCAGACGAGGGCCTGTCCTTTACCTTCCGACGCGTTGAGGGGGCAACGTGTACGATATCGTCTTCATCAGCCCCGGGAGAGGATGCCACCTCGTCGTCTTCGAAGATCCCCGGGAAGTTCGGAGCGCGCGAGAGCCGTGGCACCAGCGGAGGATCCGAGCAGGGTCGGCGCGCCCTAGGGGGTAGTCTGGCTTCCAACGTCGGGGAGGGTACGTTGGGCGTGACGTTTAGTGACTGCCGGAGAAAAGTAAGATGTTTCGACAGATTGGACGTCTGTGTCATGGTGGTGAGGCGAGGAGAACCGGGATGCCACAGGGCGGAAATGGAGGCGTACCGCAGCTTCCGCGTCCGCGAGAATTTTCCTCGACTTTTCTTGCTCTTTCCTGAGCTGGGTGGCCAACGCAATCTCAGAGGCGCGAAGTCGGAGATTCTCGACGTATAGAGTAGATATTTCGGCTTGGAGTTCCTCAATTCGAACACTCAGGGTGGAATTGAGTCTGGCACGGAAGCCAGACGCTCAGGCCGGCTCTTAGAGAACAAAAAACAGGCGTACTTGGTGATGTGCTTGTTTGCAAGGAGAAATTTCTTCTTGACTACCACGAAATGAAGCCATGGTGCGAAAACGAACCAGAAGACTCACAATTCTCGAATTCTGAGAGGGCATCGTTCTGTCTAAGATTGAGAGATGCCCGAGAGTCCCTTGGACTCATCGTGAACGGCACGACGAGGATGTGAGTGGCAGTCCCGGCTTGACTTGTCTAACACGCGCTGATATCGAACAAGTACGGCAGTCACATGACCACCACTGGTCCACCATCTCCCCTCGTTTGCCTCGAGGCCGTGGTCAAACCTCTCCTTCAACCTGCCCTCCTCGGAGCGCTTTTGTCCATCTCATATTTAGACTACACGTGTAATAGATAACAGTTCAGAGCTCCCATTAATCTTGGCTCATTTCCACCGTCCGTACATCCCTCAGCCATCCGTCAAAGTCAACGTCCTTTTCCAACAACTCACTGACCCGATCCATGTGTCTCTCTACGTCAAACTGAGAGCTATACCCCATCCCGCCAGGTGTGGGGGACCCCTTCCTCGCTTGAGTAGACGTAATTTGAGGAAGGAAAACACCCGAGTACTGTGCATATGAAAGCATAGGACTGACAGGAGACTCCAGTAGCAAATTGGCTTTCATTGGTGAGTCCGCAGGATCCGAGTCTGCGGCGGAGAAGTACGATTTGACAGACTTTGTTGGAGAAGGAATTTTAGCGAATTCCTGTATATCACCGCCTATGGTGGGCTCATCAATTCTGTTCAGGTTCGAGGATATAGGGAGATCCAGTGGGCGTTGGGAAGGTGGTTCCGCGCCGAGCGGATGCCGTGCGTCATTCAAAGCCCTATTTGGCGATATTGGCTTCGTATGTTTAGATGCGGAAGCGAGACTATTCTGCGACAAAGTTCTTGGCCGCTTAGCGGGCGGGGTGGCTGGAGGGTCGTTTACAACATCACCTGCCGATACAAAAGACGGTAGAAAGCGTTTGTCTTGTCGCACAGGGCTAATTTGTGCCGGTGGGCATGACGGCTCATCGGTAGCATGGGGCTCTGCCGGAATATCTTGGAGATCGTCAGGAGGATTTGCGGGTATTGACGGTGGCGGCGTTGACAATAATACAGGTAAAATCGGTGGCGGCTTTGTGCGGATGACTAGCCTGGGATCGGGTAGTGGTGTCGACGTCTCTAGATGCACTGGAAACGACGGGGGCATATACTGGTGCCGAAGAATGCCATTAGATTAGTGTTGCATAACCAAGCAACGCCTCACCATTTCAGGTACATTCTCAATCTTGGCTATATCACCCTTCACAGAAGGTGTTTTTGTGCGTTTCCTGAAAGGCTTTCCGTCATCATCCGCAGGAATTACGTTTGGAGGTACATTCAATGTTTTCGTGGGTGTTTTCGGGCTACGCGAAGGGGGAGAGGTAGCACTGTCCAGAGTGGCTGGATGGGAAAGAAAATCCTTCTTCCCCTTACCAACAACCGATTTTGCAGTTGGTTTTTTAACTGTAAATTCAAGGGTACCACTTCGCTGCGATCTTTCGGGTGCTCGTTTCCTTCCTTCTACTACCCCGATGGAACCAGATGGAGTACCATGTGACGCGACGTGCTGTGCCCCGGAAGTCATAGACGCCTGCCATCGTCTAACCTTTTCCCTGGCGGCATGCAGGATTCTAGGGGAGATATCTGGATGACGCCCCGCACCAGAATGCATGCTTCCACGACGGGGTTTCTGCGATTCGGGTGTTGCAGGAATACCGTTGGCGAACCGCTGAGACACATTCGTCTTTCCTTTGAGCCTCCTGTTCTCCTCCCATTCAATCCACCCGGATTCTTCGTCTGGTAATATCCAATTCGTGGTCTTCTCGTGTGAGCATGGATTAACCGTGGATACTGACCAAGGCCGTCCCCTCACACAACCTAGCTTCAAGATTTGGCTAGCACGGGTCCACCTCCCGCTCGGTGTCTCGTCTCCCGTCGCGCTTATGATATCGTTAATCTTGTTCTTCACCTTCTGAACGCGATAGTCAGCCATGGGAGAATTCGGTCGGGAAGGCGGCGATAGCACGTCGCTTTGGGCGGAAAGGAACAGATGGACATCGCGCAGATTCTTGACATAGTTTTGTTGCTTTCCAAAGGGCACCACCGAGTTGCTTTCAAGCGAACCTCTCAAGGAACCGTTCGGCTCATGTAAAGGGGGAAAAACGGGGGTGTAAAGAGACATTGAGCGTCTTCGATAAAACCAAGATGAACCCGGCACAGCGGGGATACTAATATTCTGACCAAATAGAAAAATCAATGAGCAACGGAGCAGAATGAGAGACCACTTGGTAAAGACCAGCCAGCAGCTTGGAGGACCACACTGGTGCGAGAACATTACATAAGTTAATATCATGATTACGTAATACAATTAGACCCCAGTCCGGGACTTAGGCTACATACTGTTTGGCAGTAATGAAGATACGGAATGGCTTTGCCTGGTGAGACAATAGCCTACATTCAAAGGAAAGAGTAAGTTGCATCCCACGCTGTATTGATCTTCGGGTCTAAAACAGCGGCGGTTGATCGCCATGACCGGTGGATTCCCCGAACCAGACGCACAGAGCATCCATTATACCTGGCCATTCAAGCAACTCCCTCCCCAAATTGCGGGTACCGGAGTATTAGCGAACAGCAGAAGAATCGCGATCAGATCGTACGACAGCTCAACTGCTCGGAATGCGAGGACTGGTGGATCAGCCGCTCAAGCAAACGACACTTTTTTCCGAGGCGCGGCACTTGTGGTGTCTTCCAATGCAGTAACCTTAACACCATCGCGCTGTCGCAGCCGACCTTTGGATTCTTTTCTGACCCTCGCCTTCTCTTTCTTCGCTTCGGCCCGTCGGTTTGCAATCATAACCTTCGCCTCCTCCTGGGAATAAGAACAAAAATAAGCGTGATCGTGACACTCCATCTGGAGATTTACCAATCGTTTTCGCTTGTTTCCAGCCCGATTCCGATTTGTCCGCTCAGAGCGAGACCTGCCATCCTGCATATGACATGTGACGGTCAGCCGATTGCCTTATGGCTGGAACGAGCACCGAAGCCTCAGTCACCTGTGGCCGGCGATGTTTCTCTGCCTTCCGTAACGCCTTTTCTTCTTGTATATTAGCTACCGAAACCGCCAGGCTTAGCGCGTCCTGTGAGCATAGGAGGGAACAAGTGCCGGTCATCAAGAAGCGTCCGCGCTTCGAACGCGCGGACCTACCTTGCCGTGTTCGTAGAAAATTTTTACTTTGTTCTCGTTCGAGGCGGATAAAGGCACTGTAGATGTCTGATTTGATTCTATCATTCTAGCAATGCAGTCGTGATGCTTGAGCCTGGGTGCTATACACAAGTGGGCTGAGAAGGTACCGGTGATGGGTATGACTAAGCAGCTCAAGTGCCCAACAAGGTTTCATCACGAGCGATCACCTTGGCAAGCCTGGAACCTAACGAAGCTTGACGACCACTTATTCCATTAGATATTCAATGTGGTTTGCGACTTTCAACGGAAAGTTCGCCGTTAATATGGTTATGGCATCCATTTCCCTCATTCATCCGGACCCGTTACAGTCATATGCAGGGGTTATGCACCATCCTGACGGCAGCGACCGTTACCTTCAAGTGCTCTCCATGACAATTTCCAAATCCGTCTCGTCGTTCAATCTTACCCTCAGCTCTGTGAGCGGGTCAGTAACATACTCAAGCAGGTTTTGTAACCATTCAATCTTCTCTGACAGGTTTCATTTATCCAAATCAGTGGCTGTCGCCGAAAGCCAGATATCGTGTGACTTGATTCAAAGCGCTTCCCGGACCAACGACCCGTCTCAGTTAGCGACCTGCGTTTTTGTTCCTTATTCAATTAGTCTTTCTCGACGACAAACGCCTGTGAAACCCTATCAAATGACGCACGGCATCCACTAATATCTCGTTATGGACGCGGCTGAGCAATCTGTGCTTGTTTTACACAGATGTGGCGGCTTTAACTTTACCGCCTTAACTGTACGTCCTTTACAGCTGCCCGAAGGATGATCTCATAGCTTTGCTCGGAGCATAAAAGGGCGGTCGTGGGCCACCAGTTCATATCATCATTACTCTTCCTCTCGCATCGCAGACCTCAGTCAGTCTTCGCTTCCCCGATAGCTTATAGCTCCCCCTTTTCAAATCTACTATACGATTCACCATGTGCCGCTGGAGACAGTGAGTGCTCCCTCGGACTGTGGTCACCGTGTCGCGACGCTCATGCGTTCCCCGCCATCTAGCGTTCGCAACGTTTACTTGTCCTGTGGCCACGCTATCACCCTAGTGAGCAGCCCGCCCCCGCTCGTTCATCGTGACCAACGCGACTGATCCACATTGCAGCCCGAAGAACTCGTCAGTCGTATCCCGCACGCTGTCCGCTCTCTCTCTGACATGAACACTCTCCAGATCGTCTGCGAGAATCGTAACTGCAAGTTCAGTCCTAACCATCCGCACGACTGCGTCGCGCCAAAATGCAAACAGACTTGCTGGCAATAGTAAGATCCCCGTTTTCTTCGCTTCGCTTGTTGTTCATCTCAATTCGGGTTCCATTCTTGTGTTGCTAGCCGGCAATACCCTCAACAATACTGTACGTTGGCCGATTTGGTGTCGTCACATGATGCTTATTGCTTCTTGACAGCTCCAAACATCAACAGCAAGTGCCCTAGTTGCCAGAAAGCCGTTATGAGGCACTGAGCGCTGGTGCGCTCGCCGCACTCGATCGTGCGGAACGATAGCCTCGAGAGTTTTTGGTGGCATATCACCTAATTATTTGTTTTATCTAGTCTAGTTCTTGACTGTAGCCGAGGAGATAACTTCCTTTCGGTATATTGTACAAGTGTCCGTCCCGTTGGTATAGAGAAAAAATTTTATAGTTGATTCTTGACCCCTTTTTTACATTCACTTTGAGAGCCTAACGGAAGCAATTTCTTTGTGCCTTGTTTTGGGCGCACCGACGCGGAGTGAAGCAATGGCTCGGTCGCGGAGATCAAACTAGGAAAAGGTAACTGCATCACCCTTGAGAATGTCAGCAGTTGCCATATGGGCCAATCACCCGTCAAGTACGTCTCATCAAATCATGCGCATTACCCAGCCTACTAGCCAACTCCAAGGGCTCCGTGGAGCCTCAATCCCGTATCCCAATTGTACTTACGCCACATTGCTACTCGTATAGCGCTCTAGAATTCAGCAGGGCATTTTGAAATTGGATTATTGTAATCGTTCGACTGCCGACAGCCGGTGTAATTTGTTCGTAGAAGCATTCTCGCAAAACCGACCGCATACCTGGGCACTCGCTTGTACGCGATCGAACACCTCCCAACCCCCTTGAGCCAACTTCTGGGACATCGCGAAGGATGATCAGTGTATGTGCTATACATCATCGGGTACCGGCCGATTTTTCTTTTTCGCGCGTCGACGTCGGGCAGGGACATGCATGACACAACCCATGGGTATGAGGTGCCACCCTGTTTGGATAGAGAGGGTAAGATCAAGGGGCCGTTTGAATGATTTAACGTGACTATCGCAGGCGTTCATGCTGTCGGCGGACAAAAGACCAGGGGGTCCAAGGAACACGGTGGAGCAACGCTCGCTCCCGGAGGGGCCCTGACATTCGCACTGATTAGATATGGAAGGCTGGGGGTCCAAGGCGGTGTTCCTTGTCAAAGTACGTGCTGGATCCTTAGTACGATCACCAACGTTTTGGACACGATGTCGGAGAAGATATATCAAATCAGAAAACAGGGGGCATACCCTTGCGCATCGCCTTATCGGTCCGTGCGAAATCCAGAGGCCCTGTTTGTAGTGCGTGGAAGTTTACATACTGCCTAGCAGATGTGACACGGGCCGGGTTCACGGTAATGACTTTCGCCAGCTCCTAGATGACTACAGTGAATTTAGAAAGTGTCCGTTTGAACGATCATTCGAACCATCGAATCGTCTCCACCATACTTTGTGGGTTTATGTTTCGCTTGCACACTTCGACGCCGTAGGTTGCCACGGGAAGCTTGGTGCCTGACCATGGTACCAGTATCGTGGAGTGAGCAATCCGTGCCATCAATGCCGCAACGGTGACAGTCCTCCCGCACCCGGATCTATAACGACAATGACACCACTGCAACCTCTTGAACATGACAGCTCACTTCAGGGCTGCGAGAAAGAACGGATGTGGGCTTGTTATATCATGCACACCAAATACGTCAATATATATACCTTGTATTGGGAACTATACGGCATGACGGTTGTTCCCGCTACCTTTGCTCGAAATAGGACATCGGTGTTGTGAAACATGTGCGCATGTGTGCTTGTCATAGGTTTGTCTATCACATGATAACGATTAGTGATGGCTGATGTACGGAATGCGGATATAGTCTCTTCAAACCCGTCATTTTCGGAATCGAGCCAAGACCTGTCAATCGGTACCTTTTCGGCTTGTACAATAGATAGAATTCCATCAGATACGGGGTGCGGGCGGTGAAACAGAGCGCGTCGTGTGAATGCTTGGGGTCAAGCACTAGGCGCCTAGCAGAGGGTGGGCGGCATGGAAATCCTGCTGGGCTCAATGCATGGAACCGTAGGAAAATTGAATACGGACCTCGACCCAGGGGGGGAAGACAGGAACTCGTGGTGACGCTTAATGTTGGGAATTGCCACTGACTAATTGATCGGTCCGTCTGGATTTGATTCCGTGGAATCAGCACGCCTTTAGTTGACCAACAACGCTAGATGAGTCAGTCAGTTCCTGGGAGAATTTTTTAACGCCACTTGTGTACTTTGTTAATGGTGTCATGGGAGATCAATTCGTCCGAGGTTTGATGACTAGTACAGAACATCACTCAATTGTACATCGCGGCAGCGTGGCGTTACGACCGCCTACTGTGAGTGGCCCCCTATAATGGTGTGAAAGCGGTGTCCAAAAGAAAACACACGGATCCACTTTGGCCTCTCGTGTCGTCCGCTCTCGGCACCAAGAGCGGGTGATCATGCCAGAGCAAAAGGATGCAACTTGCAATGCATGGTGATCATTTGACATACGGTCTGCTTATGTCCATGGATCGGGAGCATCGAATACGATCTTGAACCTGCCGTCGTGAGACCGGAGTTGCGAAATGGAAGAGAGATGTAGCAACGGCCATACGGCGAATGTCCCGTATTACATCACACAAGGCCCAACATTTGTGTGAATAGTTTCACAAGTTTCAAACCTTGTTTTATTTCCAGATATTATCACGACAGGAAGATTTTAATGCCTTTCTATTTCGCTTTTCACTTGAGGTGACCATTGAGAAATGCAAGGCTGCAGGACAATGATTGCCAGTGTTGAATCCAAGCAGAGGTCGGGAACCAAAGCGGCAGAAGGAGCAAAGGGGACACGATAACTGCTGTTTCGCCAGCCAACCATCCGTGTTTGCTGAGATGTGTGCGGGCAACAGGCCTTGCTTTCCACATCGAATTTGTTGCCCTTATAGTGCGTCCCCTTCTACCTGTAGATGACTATGGTTCTCGACTCTGCATAGCTGATGGGGATAGCGGCGGTACCGTAGCTTGGGACAAGT
The DNA here is from genome assembly GCA_038089295.1 of Xerocomus amazonicus. NCBI lineage: Eukaryota > Fungi > Basidiomycota > Agaricomycetes > Boletales > Boletaceae > Xerocomus > Xerocomus amazonicus. Next base: position 30,246 of record JBBPKO010000174.1, read on the forward strand.
CTGGCCAGTACCCTACAAAGCCATCCTGATGGGGAACGGTACAAGGTCGGAGTTATCGGTGTTTGTTACGGTACAAATGGTTGCCGACCGCTCCACTTTTTCACTCTTTTAAAAAGAGCCTAGGATTTAAACGGTTCTTTGATACCTTTTGCTCGTCATTCCGCAGGAGATGGCAACAGAACGTGATTCATTACTGTCTCATACGAATGCCAGTCTCAACTACAGCCGTAACCGCAGTCAGCCGCGGAATTCGCCTGTCGGACCGCAGGACATCTCACGATCAACACGATACGCGATTCTTGCTGGCCTCTGGTCTTCCACGTTTCTTTGGGTTCGTGTTTCTCACCAATCGTGCATGCCGACGTTTTCAAGTCTGATCATAATACTTCGTTTGGCAGTCGTTAAATAGTACGTGCCACTCCTTCGGCGTGGAACCAACAATCTAAAGTTCGGTCGATATTACAGCCACACTAGTGGCAACGTGTATGCATTCTTAAGCTGTCATTTTCATTCTACCATAAGTGATCACCTCGGGCGCAGTACTTCCCTCTATCTCATCCGAGTTCAGGAAGTCCAATGAAGCCAGTTGGTTGGGGACATCGTAAACGTTTATGGAATTCTGTATGCGATCGCAGCTGATATGCCATGATGCTCAGGTACCTGTTGGCAGTGTGCACGTTTACTCCGCTCTACGGTCGCCTATCCGATGTTTTGGGACGTAGAGGCGCATACCAAACTGCACTCATTGCCGCCGCACTAGGAACAGCTGCATGCGGATTTTCAGGAAACATGGAAATACTCATTCTGGCTAGATTTGTATGTCGCATGAATTGCACGTGTCGGTTCAGAGATTGAAGTTCATCAGGTATCCGGATTTGGTGGTGGAGGGGTCCAGACGACCGCTAGGTGAGTCACAATTTAGTTTGGGTTGTATACAAATTTATCTAATCTTGATGTGATGCACAGTATCATCATCAGTGACATGTACAGTTTGCGTGTCCGTTTTTGTTTTTATATATTTCGTTGGGATAGTCATTGACACTGCATAGTCCAGGGGGCTGGCACAAGGAGTTTCTCTACTATTCAATGGCGTATGTTTTCCACCCTTGGCTATTATGTGGGATTGCTCAGATCCTCTAGCTCGGTATGGGACTCGGAGGTCCCGTTGGAGGGCTTGTCAGTGATATGTAAGAGCCATAATTCTACATCTTGTCCCAGTGCTAACCTGTTTTGCTCTCAAAGTTTTGGATGGCGATGGGCATTCATTATGCAATTGCCCTTTTTTGTTTTATCATTTGTTCTAACTACGTACAATTTGCGCTACGTCACCCCCGTAAGTCTGAAGGCTGTGATAAACTCTGAGCATCTTTTTCACACTCGTGCAGGGCAAGGCCAAGAGCGCCAAAGATGTGTTGAAGAGAATAGACTGGGGTGGGACCATCACACTTCTAGTGGCGGTGCGTGGATTTCTCTCGCTGACAGAACCTATTGGATAAACTGAATCATTGCCAGGTTGGGGCTTTCTTGGTGTTCCTGAGTATGAAATTCAGCGAAGACTACACGGTAATTTTTGTCGCCTTCCTAATTCAGTATCTGACTTTGGTGTAGTGGGACGACCCCTGGGTCACCGGCCCGCTTGCCTTGGCCTGCATAACTTTTGTTGCATTCTTGCTAGTGGAGATGCTGGTTGCTTCAGAACCAGTGCTCCCATCATCCCTATTGAAACAACCCGTTCCAGTTTTGGTGGGGTTGAGCAACTTCTTCGTCGCTTTGTGCAACTTCTCGGTCATGTATTTCTTCCCAATGTGGTTCCAAACTGTGGGTCTGACGAGTGCATCTGTAGCGGGTGAGATACTCCTTTTTTGATGTGCGCTGACGCATGAACTAACATTAAAAGGTCTCCATCTCCTTCCCAACAGCATTTCCATGTCCATTGGGTCTTTGTTTGCCGGGTAAGGTTGCATCTACTGCACTAGGAGTGTGTTGACCGGTCCATAGTTGGATGATGCACCGCACGGGAAAATACAAGATGATCAATGTTATTTTTGGGTTTTTCCCGTTCATCGGGATTGTCTTGATTACGCTTATGCACGAACACTCGGATCCACTGCAAATGTGGCTCAGCATTGTGATTCTCTTCAGTTCTTCATGTTGTATTACACTGAACTGGCATCAAAAGGTTCCATTGGGTTTTGGAAACGCTGTGGTGTTTCAAACAGTGCTGAGTATGTACATCCCAACTTATTGATAGAAAGCATCATTGTTTGACGCTTTTGCCACCGTCAGTTGCATTGCTGGCATTTTTACCCGGTGCGTGATACAAACAGTAGACGGTATGTCCATCAAAATGACGATGACGGTGGTGCACAGAGGAGCAGGTGGCTGTCGGCACCGGATTTGGACAGGTTTTCCGTGGCTTCGGTGATTCACGGGCATTACTTTTGCTATGAACGCCCCTAACGTCACTGTATTCAGGACAAGTATGCGGTGTCGCGGTCTCATCAGCCCTCTTCCAATCCAGACTCAACTCGGAGTTGCATGCACGCATCCATACGCCTGATGCGGACGAGGTAAACGGTCACTTATCTTGTTCCGTCTGCACGTTTATCTGTTGGGACTGTTAACCACAGGTCATTAGCCGTATTCGACATTCGACGACCCTTGTTGCACGACTCTCTCCTGACCTACAGCGGGCTGCACGGGATGCGTATGCAGCTTCCCTACGTGCGGTGTTTATTCTTGCAGCGGCTTCGACGCTCATAGCGTACATTGTTCGACTTCCTGTCAGTATTGCGTGTCGTCGCTACGTGTCAACAGTCACTGATTTTTCGAGTGCCGTGTTTCAGATTCCAGAGAAATCTCTGGAGCACCGCAGGAAGAAGACGGATGATGATTTAGGTGCGCCTCAGGCGGAACCACACGCCGATCCGTCCCGGGGATGAGGTGTCCGGAGAGTGAGCGTCTGAGACACGAGGTCAAAACGACCATAACACGACAAGATAGAACGCAAACAGCAACAGGAGGGACTGAGATGGTGATCTTCAGTGACGTCTTTCCAATGTGAATCTTTCTTTTTTCCTCTGCCCCATCTATGTACATATAACCTCGATCTGGTTTTTCTTACTTGGAGATGGATTATCGATCGATCGAAGACTACCCACGCCTGTAGATATCACGCGATGACTGCGTGTCGGCACTCCAGTTCCTTACGTCTTGATCGCACCGCCTCTTGATCAAACGCAAGCGTGAATGGCGTGCTTCGTGGAAAGGAAGTCGTACATACCTATTGAAAGATCGCGACCGAGCCCTTCGGGAGATTTCATTCCCCTCTCCCCCCCCCTTCCTGTGTTTGGGGGCTGACCGCAATCTGACCACTTCCGTCTGATCAGCCGGATAACCCCGTGTGTGAGGACCCACTTTCCGCCGCACTCCTTCCTCCCTCAAACACGACCATCACCGACGCATCACGAACGTTGCATCGGGTATCCGTCCAGGAACGGCCCGGTCTTTATTACTGTACGCACCATCAAAGAACGAGATGCACGAGGACGCCAAGAGAATGGGGGGGGGTGGTGAAGAGGGGACCTGAGTACGTATAGCACATCGGACCTACCCTTGCCTTACGTCCGGGGGTCACAGCGACGTGGGAAAACCATGCCAGCATGATCGGTCCAACCTTGTTTTTTTTTTTTTTCCCCATAACGGGAACGAGTGGCTTTTTTTTTTTTTTCACTCTTCGAAGTTTTTTTTTTTTTTTTTTTTTTTTTATCGATGCGGAGTGACTTGTCCGATAACGTGCGTTCTTTTTGTCTGAGCACATCTCGGTACAAGGCGGGATGCGCGGTTAACCATCCTGATGGCGGCTCTTTGTGGCTCGCGAGCGCGATCGCCTAAATCATCGAGGGGTAGGGATACAAATACAAGCAACATCTGCCAGAACAACACAAGAATTATATAAAAAAAAACCAGCAGGAACAGCTCCAAAGGGAAAATTTTAAGAACAAAAAAATCGCGAAAAGAGGGGGACGCCAAAAAAACCCATACGAAGAAACCCGACAGGTAAAAACGACCTTGATACGTCACTGGCCCAGACTGGTTCACGTCTTTCGCCTTCGTGTGTTTCGTCGTTCGCCTTCGACACAGACGAACGTGACGAGGACGTCTCCGGTGATGGTGAGACCGTGTGGCGTGATGCGGATCAACCCTGGATTAGAGCCCACAGAAGGCAGGTAGGTCGCGGTGGTCACTTGTTTACTATCGTTGCTGGCCATCTGCTCAAAAGCGGGAGAAAAAGAAACGACCATCAGCCCAACGAATCGAAGAAGGCAAGTAGGAAAAGGAAGGCTAAAAGAAGGGGTCGATAAAAAGAGGGGACGGGATCCCCCACGTACCAACGATGAATCATTTTCAAACGACCATTTGTAGGATTGTCCGTTGAGTGCTGTAAACGTTCTCGACCTTTTTTTTCATTATATATATATATATATATTTTTTTTTTTTCATATCATCCATCAAAGAAGGCCGAGCGATGAAAAAAAAAAAAGGCAGGCGGTTAAAAAAAGGTGTCGGGGTGAGACGGGATCTAGCCCGCCGAGGGCGGCACTCACGAACTGAAGAATATGCTCCGGTTGATGTAGATTTCGTGGCCGTGTACGACGACTGTACCGGGACGCCCAGATTGCCAAGTTACACGGCCGAGCTCGGTTTCGCTCAAGCCATCCATGCTCACCCGTTTGATCGTCGTCGTCGTCGTGCTGAGAAAGCTCGGCGTTTCAATCCGATAAAGTACCCGGCCCTCTGGGGATACGAGGACGGTGTTAAACGGACTGTCCTGAGCCAATGAAAAGTTCATCGTGCTCGGAGCTAACGTGGTCAGGTGAGTGTGCGACGGCGCGACGAAAAAAAAAGCGACGAACGGGTCTATCAGGATAAGCTGAGAGGCCGAGCCGAGAGAATTCCCCGGATTCTGCCACGGTGAGCGCCCTTGGGCGCAGCTCGCTGATTTACCGACGGCCATTGGAACCTTGGATGTTATGGACGTCAGGATGGACGAACAGGACTGAGAGTAGTCTGGTGGACCCGACATCACTGCATTCGCCTCGAGGGCGATGGCTGAGGCAGTGTGCGATCACTTTTCTGATTGGTTCCATCACTCAATACAATAGTCACGCCATATTACTTTTTTTTCTTCATTACTACAAGTTAGTTACAACACTTCAAACGAGTGTCCATGTCCGTTCGAAATATCATAAATCACTCCTTGAACCCAGTACATGATCCCTCCACCAAAAAAAAAAAAAAAAGAATATAACATGACAAAGACAGACTCAATCGCGATCAACACGGGCCATATCTGACAACGTCTTTATCAGTCAGAACCGACCGACAACCTCAGGCCAGTGTAGAGCTCGCCTCAGAGGTCGTCAACGGTCACCATCGTTGACAGCCGGCTACGCTTGTACGTTCGCGGCGAGTCCAGGTTGGGTGGCATCCGCCGCATCGGCTTCCCCACGGCATGCACCCTGTTGAGCAAAATCCCCGCAACGGCCCTACAACGGGCCTCACGATCCTGCGCGAGCCTCTGCGCTGTCCTCTGGCGAACCAACGCATCCAGATGCGAAGGTCGTGGCATTTTCACGATAATCGACTGCGATGCTAGACGCGTGCGCTGGTATGGCGCGAGCTGGTCGTTTTGAATAGTGGGTATAGGAAGCGCGTTGCAGTCGTCAAACGGGTCTTCATGTGGAAAGTGGACGGACTGTGCGGTGGTCGCGCGCGGCGGGAGTGGTTGCCGATGGTTGTCGACAGATGGTGGGGATAGCCGCCTGCAGCTAGGGGGTATGGAGACGGGGACGACGCGCCATGCACCCTTGGCTAGTCCTGGAGGTTGTCTGTCGGGCAAATCCGGTACGATGCTAGCAAACTGTTTGGGAATTCTAGCACAAGGAGATATGCCGGAGAATGTACCGTGGATGGTGTGAACGGCGTGTATGGGAGCAGACATGACGACGGAGACCAGGAACTAGGAGGACCAGATGAAGGGCGGGTTTGAAGAAAGATGGAACAGCAATCGACAGTTTATAAATCAACCTCACAGCCGAGTACAATTCTGAAACGAGAAAGAAAAAAAAAGAAAAAAGAGCGGTCCCACAGCACAAGCAAGTTCCCGCTTTGGCTACAATGAATTGAGTTCTTCATCGCCTCATGGCCTCTTGTTCTTGTCGTTGCCCTTGAAACCTTCGCGCTTCCCGCTCGCAATTGTAGTTCAGCACAATAGCCAGCCAAGTCGAACCAAGTCGAACCAACCAAGCGCGGTCGTTGGCCATCCACAACCGCCATCGATAGCGGATGTCTCCGTGTGCGGCCTCTCTTATCATAGCACCCTTCGTCGCTCTGTTCTCACTCATGACATGTTCTCCAAAACTTTGTTTGGATCCTTGATATTGGGACACACGTGTCCAGCGGCGATAGGTCTATCGCAGAGACCCTGACTTCGAAGGTGTCTAGAACAGGGAAACTGGCACAAGATTTCACACCATGGCACGGTGAAAACTTGTTGGGACTCAGCCCACATTACACGCTAGATAACAAAAGGAACTCACTCCCATTCTAGTATCGGCATGACCCCATGTCGGGAGGCAGCTTGACCAATTCCGTCAACGAAGTCACACTCCACATCTTGAAACACTGATAACGGTGGAGCACAACGGCGAGGGGAGCAGTAACGCCTTCTAAAACGCGCTGCTTCACATTCTTTTCTGACGAGAGACAATGACTGTGTTTCAGTGCTTCAGCTTCCTTCCGCACATGCCTCTTCTTCAAGGCTGGGACACCTCTTGCTCATTCCATCCATCACAAGAAGGAAGAGAAACGTTCCGTGTGCGGGGGAATCATTTATTCTCAAACCCGTTTCTGATTGTGGTCGTCGTTTGGGGGTGCACGTCCGTGACTGCCCAAAAAGGCTATTTGACAGGAAAGGAATGACTGAATGACTGTCTCTTTGATGTTATCTAGATGAGGCATTGCATCCATACATTCTGTGATTGCCGCGATGAATGATTTGTAACGGTGAGACAGACGGACACCCGTCCTGAACAGTGGCCTATCGCTTATTTGTGCAGGGGGAACAGGGAACGTCCGAGACGCGGTGGTCCTGATCACTTTGCCAATCACGCCACAACACGAGGCTTCGTGTGTTTGTGGGTCGATGCCACAGATCTCAACCTAAAGTTGAAATCGCGAGCGCCGAGAATGGTCGCTGAACGGGATGAGCGGGTGGGCGGCCAAAGGCTTGTTACAGCTAACACACAGAAATTGGAACATGCGTTATGATTGGCAGCATGAAATCAAAACACTTGTCATCATTCATCTGCTGAATAGCAATCCGCTAGTTTAGCTGCCGTGGCCCAAATAGTTAATATTTAGGAGTCACCTTGGGAGTTACTGGTCACCCCCCGGCGAGGTTTTCCACCTTTGCCTTCGGGTGCTGTCCACGTTCAACACGATTCGACCCACCTTAATCTCAAGGGAAAGTGGCAGCGTCTTAGATGGCGACGCTTGTGAAGTGCGTATCTGCCCTCCCCCCGAGGGCTAGAATCACAGACTTGCTGAGGTTCATAGCGACTGACCGCGACATCGTCGCACTTGAGCTCGGTCAACCACTCGAACGTTGCTGTCACGGTGATGGCGTCGTCTGATCGTCCCATCCATCGCTTCCTCACTTGATGCTACCTCGCTGAACCCCTGTCATGCTTAGCCCAGACTCGAGCCAGAAGAGCCTCGGACGTTGCCCACCTTTTCCTCCCCCTCGATAACTCTTCTTTTCTCTATACTAGTCTTCAACACACCACAGATGCAGAGATCCTTCGTCGAGTGTTTGGTATTGCCATTTGTTTGGAAAATGACAAGAAAGGATACACGGTGGCATAATTTCTTTCTGTCTCGCTGGCCAGGTTCAGTTTAAAGAGATTCTCTTACTGCCGAGATCTCATCACTCGGTGAGTTGTCGATGAAAGAATGCCCAGTGACCTTGCAGCATTCACGCATTGAGCTGTCCTGTTGCTGCAAGCCCGCGTTTTAGTCGAACGCAGTACGGCCGGAATGGCTCGATATCGAATTTCATCTCGCTTACATAGAGGCCGCGGTAGAGAAACAATGCGATGGGCGATCGAGTCACCGCTAAGTTGCCTGATAGTCTCATAGAAGCACTGAGCGAACGATTTAAAAATCACCCCATCTATGGTTCATATCTGGCGTCGAACACTGTTAGAAGTCGTTCAGGGCCAGGCATCGTACTCCCCGACGTTCAGGGGTGTAGTTTCGAGTTCATTCATGACCCACGTGCACGGGGATCCATCGTAAATACCTCAGATGATAGAAAATTCTATACTGCGTACACGATAGCATACAGCGACCCTTGCTTATAGTTTCTACACCCTACAGACGATTTCGCCATGCATCAACGCAAACCAGCCATCGTCCCGGGCCGTCCACTCCCGCCAATGCTCCGAAATCTGCATCAGCTCATTTCTGTCCACGATCCCTTTCTCCACCGCATGCGCTGCAAACGTTGAGTTCACGAGCCGATCAGCCCACATGTTAGCCCACCACGCCCTCTCCCCCGGCGCACTAAAACACCACGTCCCGACCGTCGCCTCCACCGCGTCCCGCCGAAACCCAGCCTGGAGCGCCCAGCTCACCAACCTCCTCCCGGCATCCGGCTCCGTCCCATTCGCACGCGCGACCGCGCGGTAAACGCGGATCCACTCCGCCATCTGGTCCGTCTCGGGATACCACCCAAACGTCCCCGCATCGGCCTCTCTCGCCGCCACGATCCCCCCCGGCTTCGCCACCCGCCGCATCTCGCACAGCGCCCGGACCGGATCCGCGACGTGCTGCAGCACCTGGTGACAGTGCACCACGTCGAACGTCCCGTCCGGGAGCTCTAGATGGCAGATATCCCCGTGCGCAAAGGTGAGGTTCGTGACGCCCTGTTGGGCGGCGTAGTTCCGTGCGGTTTGGAGGACGTCGGACGTGGTGTCGACGTAGTCGAGCCCTGTGACGTGGCCGTCTGGGACGAGCCGTGCGAGCGAGGTGGTGATGGTTCCCGGTCCACATCCGATGTCGAGGATGTGCATGTGCGGTTCGAGGTATTTTAAGAGGTAGGCGGCAGAGTTTTGGGCTGTTCGCCAGGAGTGCGAGCGAAGCACGGATTCATGATGACCATGCGCGTATACCTCATTCTCTGCCATGGTAGTCTCGAGTTTGCGATTGTCGAGAAAATGTGTGGTCAGGTTGATGTGGTCGGGTTGACTTTTGATCGGGCTGTGCTTTTCGGGATGCTATCGGACAACGCTTGTTTAGCACCGTGAGTAGGGGGACTACCATCTGCACAGAGGTTATGATGTAAAAGTTACCTAGAGGTTTGGATCCTGGTCGTAGCCCGGGGATCAAGCTTGCGCTATAATGGCCATAACTAGGTGATACTGTACAGTTGCACTCGATCACAATGTTTACACACATGATATCCCTCCATATTCATCCAAAGGACAACAATTAATAGCACACATTCCATATTACATCGTCACCGAGGTATTTCCACCACCCCCCTCAAGCATACAGTCTCTTCGTATACCTACCACTTCCATGTCAGCGACCCGTCCTTGCGGAAAAAAAGAAGGCGCACGAATTCAACCCATGCACCCCTCCCTCGATCTGTGCACTCGCCGTCCTCAACTCAAATCGCACTCGCCCTGCCTGAACAGCTTCCCTCAGTTCACTCACATTCTTCATCCCAATGTCCTGCAAACTGTGCTGCAACCCCACATGCAAGTACGGCACAAATGCCTTGACACTTCCCTTGTCCTGGACGTCCCCAGACACCCCCTGTGCCACCTTGATCGCGGACGACTCGGAAAAATATCGCGTCATCGCCGCATTCTCAAGGGGCACGCTCGCTGCCTGGGGCGCATGCTTCGTGGGTCTCCCATTGAGCCTAGACGGCGTGCCTGGTTTACTCGCTTCCATTGCCTCCAAGCTGCCCATGCCTCGGTACGCTTTGACGCGCTTCCCATCGTGATAAAAGTACTCTCCTGGGGCTTCGGATGTCCCCGCCAACAAACCTCCCATCATAACCGCACTTGCACCCAGAGCCAATGCCTTGACGATATGTCCTACGTTCCCGATTCCACCATCCGCAACGACGGGGACGCCAAACTTGTTCGCAAACTCCGATACAGCGAACACGGCCGTTGCCTGAGGCCGCCCGACAGCCATAACCTCCTGTGTGATGCAAATCGAACCACTGCCCATGCCAACCCGAAGACCATCGGCGCCTGCAGCGATGAGGTTGGCAGCTTGCTCACGCGTAACGACGTTTCCAGCGATCACATCAAGCCGAGGGAACGTTTCCTTGATCCAATGGATCATTTCAATCTGGTAAGTTGAA
>JBBPKO010000175.1:0-46415 GCA_038089295.1 Xerocomus amazonicus
ACCGGCGCCCGAGTATGTAGATTCCCCAAGTAGTTTCTCCCTTGTATCTTGCGACCTAGCAGTCAATAGATCCATTGGTTTCTCCAACGCTTACCTTGTGAAGCCTCTTGGATGTTCTACTTCACCGATACCTTCTACTCGAAGGTTTAGATCCAGATCCAAGACCTCCGGCTTGCAAGGCGACGATACCTTCAGCTTGAAGGCCCAGATCCAGAACCCTTATCAAGGGCTACGCTCGTTCCTACCCGGACCAAGCGTAACAGTTAGGGAGCTATCTCTCTACTGTACATGAGTACTTATATGACAGGGTATGGTGCACAGACCAGGCTATGTAGGTACTTGTATGGAAGGTGGTAAAGGGTTTCATAACCTAGAGTAAAAGGGTATGTACAGAAATAGGCTAACTGTGGAGGAGAGGTATACTGTGAGGTAAAGAAGAACAGCCATATGGTAGGAACAGGGCAAAGGGTATACCATGGGCAAAGGGTAATACTACAATATGGTTGGGGTAAAGACATTACTGGTCCAGAATGAGAGGAAGCAAACATTTGAAGAAAGCAATGTATAATGGGCCTACCATAAGGACTGACAAACAGAATATAGGAGTAGCAAGGATGGTATAAGCAACTACCAGCAGGGTGGGGCAGATAAAGGATAGGGTGAGGATGATGAAACAAGGATGATAGACTATGCCAAGAATGAACACTTGATGGAGTGGCACTAAAGATTATAACATTAGCTCCTTCTTTCAATTTGAGATACCAGCTCAAAAAACCCTAAAATAAAACCAAAATTCCAAGATAAAAGAGTTGAGTTCAGGAGAGAAAAGGAGAGTGATAACCTTCAATTCATCAGCACAATCCATAATATCTCTGATGTCAGAGGAGATGAAAGAGGTAGAGGGAGGGATATTGTGTGGATCAGGGAAGAAGGAAGACCACCAATGACAAGAGAGGAGATACTTGAAGAAGTTATGGGTGAATAGGGACATTTCCAACTTCAGAATGAGAGGAGGGTGCCACACCTGAATGAACAGCTAGAAATGAGAGAGGTGAGAGAGGTGATAGTTAAAGAGAGGACAAGAATGGTCTATCCACATCATATCCAGTGTAAGGAGGGTGTGAAGAATTCCAGACAGTGGGGGCAGCTTCAAATATGCTATACCATCCTGCTATAGAGAATGCAAGAGATGGAAAAGAACTCTTGGGGATTAAGGTCTTCAGAAGTGGTAGAGGACAGTAGGTCATGAATAGTAGAATGCAGATGATGGTTAAGGTGGGAGAGATACAAGTTGACAATAGGACAGTCAATGAAGAAAGACATGACTGGGTTGAGTTGTCAAAAGCATAGAGCATCATCCTTTTTAAATCATCCAGGTGGGAAGAAGTGGGAATGTAGAGATTTAGGTCCCACCAAGGAATTGTTACATTTTGAGTACCTTTAAGACAAAGGGTCAAAAAGATACTACTCAAGGCTTTTGGACAAAGTGTCCTACAGCGATGAGTGTTACGAGTCTACTTCTCTTGAATGGAAAGACATCAACATTGATCGTCTTGGATACAACTTAGCTATATCCTGATATTTGGAGGCCTTCAGATGGCATAGTCCAAAGAGGATCTCAGAGATAGGTTCTGGGATAGAGGTCTTATGACGGGATCCAAGGGAATGATGAAGAGAAGATAGGATTGAGCTAGGTTCCTAGGCCTAGCCCTGTAAAGGTGGTTCAACCATGTAACAGTGAGAATACGGATGAGGGACATTCCTCTCATGTACATATGTACTTATACTGTAGGTATCGGTGAACAGACCATGCTATGCTAAGTACATATATGGAATGGTCCATAACCCTGGGCTAAGGGTTTGTATGAGAATGGTCATCTGTCAGAAGAGAAGCAGCATGCGCAGTAAGGAAGCATGCTGCAGAGAAGAAGAGAAGTACATCCGCAGTAGAGAAGCATAGAAGCTACTGTGGAGAAGAGAAGTATGCGGGAGAAGCAACAGGAACAGCCTGTGGCGGAATAGGACAAAGGGTATTGCCGGGGCAAAGGGTAATACTATAATAGGACATGGAACACGAGGCATGTGACAGGAGAAGTGCATAGGGGTCCTGCCATAAGGACTGCCAATCGGATAAGAGAAATGGCTAGGAGGATATAGACAACTACCAGGGGGAAGGGTTGTATGAAGGATAGGGTGCAGACAATGAATGTTAGACGATAAAGCATACTCAGAATGACCACTCGGTGTAACACTAAGGAAAAACGTAACATTAGCTCTGTCTTTAGATTTTAAGCACCAGCTTGAAAAACCCTAAAAGAAAACCAAAATCCTAAAGGGGGGAGTTGTTGGGGAGAGAGACGAACTTGACTTCTACTTTGTCAAGGATATCCTGGACTTCGGCGAATGTGGGGGGAGTGGAGGAGCCGAAGACAGCCTGGAGGGAGCATTGTCATGCAAGCATGAATTCATAGAAGGCCCAGGCAATGGGAGATGTTTCCAAATGGGGAATAAGAGGAGGACGCTGTTATGCAGTTGTTTGGAGAACAGAAAGATCTACCCTGGATGGAGTAGCTTACTTCAAGAGGATGGAGGTCACTCAAGAGTAAGGAGCAAGATCTAGCCGGATTGTGTAGAACTAGCTTACCACTACTGGTACATGTCACTAAGTATATATACTACTCCCAATGGTGCACAGACCACCCTGACTAAGTGTTATCATACCAATCTATGGGGCTATGATTAAGATCAGTTGGGGATTGGGGCGATAGTAATCAACTGGGGAATCGATAAGGGAACACAAGGCAAGATAGCGATCATTGCCTAGAAGGAAAATAGTGTCCATCGATACATATCAATCTGATCAAGATAAAGACGATAAGAGTGATCATAGGTAGAATATAGAGGGAAAAACGTAACAGAAGCTCCCATTTAAGATATCAGACACTGACTGATACCCCTTTTACCTTAGTGTTTGGTAGCTCAAGTTTCGTCTTGTTCATCATGGTCCTCGGCAGGGAGGGGAGTTGGCTTGTAGAGATCGTCGTCTTCTGCCTTGACATCATAGTGTGGTGGAGGACAGGGAGCCCATCCATGAGCATGGCCACAAGTAGAGCAGATGCCCGCCAGACAATTTTCATGGAAATGTCTGGGAGCAATGTAGAGACAACAGGAACAGGTGTACATTAGGCAATGAATGCCCAAATGAGTGTCATACTCTCCACAGTGGACACAACAGCTGTTCCATTCTCTCAGGGCATCCACATCAATAGGATCCTCCCAAGTACCTGGCTGATGAAGGAATGTTCATTGATGGATGGGGGAGGTTGGCAGTCCAAATGAAGACGTGATCGTACATCGTCTAGCTTGATGAGAGGCAGGGGTCGGCATTTGGCGAGTGTCTGGCAACATTGGGGGAACAAGAGGAGGTGGAGAAGGAGATGAAGTAGGAGGGGATGAAGGAGGGGTTTCTGTGAGAGGTCAATGAGGGAGTGGTGAGAGGGATGGAGTGATGGAGCGGACACACGGGAGAACTGGGTCATCGTCCTATGTCAAGTAGATACTTAATGCCCCTGGATGAAGGGTGCATAGGAGTGGGGAGAAAACAGGTGCCTCCTGGTCATAAGGAAGCAAATTGACGATGTCTCTGAACCACAGTTGGAACAGTAGGTCTAGAGTTTGAATATGGGCCTGCGCCACACAGATGCTCCCTTCCACTGCCAGGGCAGGTGGACGATCATGAGGGGTAAGCTGGTACAGTACGAGACGGAGGGTAGAATAGGTCAAATAGAGGTTACATGCTTCTAACATGGCTTCGTCGGCAAGAGGGTGGCAGGCAATTGACATCATAAGGAAGGCGTCTTGGAGGATGGCACCAAAGAGAAGTCGTCAGGGGAAGATGGGTAGGAGGTTGGTGTGAAGAGGGATTGGGTCTGGGAGGATAGGGGCGGTTGATGATTCAGACATAATGTTTGACAAGTGGTGGATAGCTAGCATCTGGTGGGTCAGCAGAGAAGATGGGAGTCTTTATATTCTTGCAAGATGGTCTGTGCATTGAGCAAGTTCCATTCCAGTTCCCAGGTATTTTCGGCATGGGAATATCTCTTCCATTTGACAAGATATTGTCTCCGATTTTTCATTCTGCGATGTCATAAGATCCGTTCTACTTCCCATTGTTCTTCTCTGTCAATTAATTCCAGCAGGGGTCAGAGTTCTGCAGGGCCATGGACCTGAGTTTGTTTGAACATCAAAAGAAGGGAAGCATGAAAGACATCATGGATCCACCAGGATGCTGGTAATTTCAACCGATACACTATGGGGGAGATCACTTCTGTGATGACAAATGGCCCTTCTCGCAAGGGGTTTAATTTCTGCCATGGCATACTTTGGCGAAGATTAGTGGTGCTGAGCCACATCTTATCCCTCTTTGTCCACAGATGGAACTTTGATTTGACCCATTCCTTCATTATTTGTTGAGTAAGTTCATGGGCGGCTTGCACCTCCTTCCTCATTCATGCCAAATCATTCAGACAGTCCAAGAGAGCAGGGATGAATGTTGTCCCCAAAGCCAGGTAAGCCCGTGGCTGATATCCCAAAATGAGCGCAAACAGGGAGCATTTTGTGGATGAATGGATGGACAAATTATGGTAATATTGTGCCAGGGGAAGGTAGTCAGGCCACCGGAGGGGATCACTACTACAGAAGAGGCGCAAATAAACCTCTAGTTCCTGATTGACATGTTCAGTTTGACCATCGGTCTGAGGATGGTAGGCTGAAGAGAGAGCTACATCATAGTGAAGCAGGCCAGCGAGTTCTTGGGCGAAGGCTGATGCGAATTGTGGGCCTCTGTCTGAGATTAGGCAGTCATAAAGGCCGAAATGAGGGAAGACATGTTGGAAAAAGAGAGAGGCGACACCAGCTGCATCAATAGCCTTTGAACATGGGATGAAAAACACCCCCTTTATAAGCCCATGGTCGACCATGACCAAGACAGAATCGACGGATCCCACAGGAGGAAGGCTTGAAACAATATCAACAGAAAGCTGCTTGAAGGGAAGAATGGCAGAGGAGAGAAGAGGAGAGAGGGGTGGCAGAACAGGATTCATGAGGGGTTTGGCTGTTTGACAAGTGGGGCAGCCAGCGACGAAGGAGCAGACAAAAGAGGCCATACCCAGCCACCAATAATTGTGGCAAAGAAGAGCAAGAGTGTGGAAAACACCACTGTGGCCCCCAGCAGGGGAAGAGTGGATAGAGGAGAGAAGAGGGTGGTGTGTGACAGGAGGAACATAAAGGTGACAGCAATAGTAGAGACGGCCATCATCAAAAGTCCAATCAGTGAGAGTGGAGTGAGGAAAGAGAGGAGAGCCTTCCCGCATGTGTGCAAGAGCAGAGAGAACAAGAGGGTCGGTTGGGGTAGAGAGGGCAATTTTGTCGGCAAGGGCAACATCAATAAGAGAGATAAAGAGGTCAGACGGGAGGAGGGTGACAGCAGCGTTGTCGGTGGAAGTGTCGGAGTCAGCATGGCAGGATAAGATGTCAGCAGGAGCCATCAGGCGACCAGGGTGGATGTCAAAGGAAAGATCAAAGTCCTGGAGGAAGAGCATCCAGCATGTCTGGCAGCAAGAGAGATGATGAGGTTGTCGGAAGTAGGCGAGGTTCTTATGATCGGTTTGGATGGTGACAGGTAGACTGATGCCCTGGAGGTAATGATGCCATTCAGCAAGGGTGTGGATGACAGCCAACAATTCCTGATCATAAATGTCGTAATTCTGCTCAGCAGGGGAAAGGGTGTGGGACAAGTAGGCATAAGGGTGAAGGTCACTGTTGGTGTTGGGCTGCATAAGGACCCCTTCTGTGGTGACAAGGGAAGCATCAGCCATGACAGTAAAAGGCTACATGATGTCAGGAAGAGAGAGGACTAGGGAAGAAGTAAAGACACTCTTGAGACAATCAAATGCTGTTTGACACTCAGGGGACTAGTGCCATGGAGTATGGAGATGGGTGAGAGCGTTTAGTGGGGTGGCGAGGGTGGAGAAATTAGGGATGAACTTCCGATAGAAGTTATAGAAGCCGAGAAAAGACCGGACTGCTTTTACTGACTGAGGGGGGTGCCAGTCATGGATGGTGGACAACTTGGTGGGATCCATACCGACGTTGTTGTGGGAAATAACCATTCCCAGGTACTCAATTTGGATAGCATCAAAAGTGCATTTAGACAATTTTAAAAAGAGGGAATGTTGGCAGAGATGGTCAAGGACTAGACGAGTGCGCTGATGGTGATCACTAATGGTGGAAGAATGGATTAGAATGTCATCCATGTATATCACCAACCATCCTTGGGCTAGGTAGTCCCGAAATACATGATTCATGAGTGACTGAAAAGTGGCAGGCAAATTGCAGAGACCGAAAAACATAACAGTTGGTTCGAAGAGACCAAAGAGAGTGATGAAAGCAGCCTTTCACCAGTCTTCTGGTCTGATAAGGACATTATTATATCCCTAATGAATATCCATTTTGGTGAATATTGTGGACCCCTTCAGTTTGTTGATCAATTCTGGGATAAGGGGTAATGGGTATACATTTCGGACTGTATGCTCGTTCAAGTATCGATAATCTTGACAGGGGCACAAGTCACCCATCTTCTTTTGAATAAAGAAGAAAGGAGAAGCCTGTGGGGAAGAGGAAGGCTGGATCCTCCCCAACTTCAGATTTTCATCGATGAATGCTTTACAAGCCACCATCTCTTGGGGATTTAGCTGGTAAGTTTTACCAATTTTGAGAACAAACCCCAGTTTTAATATAATTGCATGGTCAAATGAACAGGAAGGGAGCAACACCCCTTGCTTTGGTTCAGTGAAGACATCTGAGTATGGTGTCAAATACTCGGGTAACATGACCTCCTTGACTTCCTGTTGTTGAGCAAGGCTGGTAGCTAAGGTGGTCTTTCTGATTTGTGCTTTTTTGGGTTGGTATCTTTTCTTCTATTGTCGAGCAATCTTGACATTTGGAGATGCAGAAAGGAATTGAAGGGAGGGTTGGTAGTCGAGATGTGAAAAGGGATCAATTGTGATGGTTTTTGTCATCCACTCAATGGTGGGGTTATGGTTCTGTAGCCAAGGGTATCCCAAGATTAAATCTTCTTTTCCTAGATCCACAACATAGGCCTGGATGTGGCAATCTACATCTTGGAAGGTTGCTACAAACATTGTCTTCCAAAGAATGTTTCTTCCTCCATTAAGGGATCCATCAATGTTATTTGCCTGCACTAGTGTTGGTAGGCAGGTAAGAAGGAAACAGTTTTCTTTGGCAAATCATTCATGTAGGAAATTTTCAGTGGCACCACTGTCTATCAGGGTGAGGAGGTCAACTTGTTGGTTGGTCAAATGTATAGTCATGGGAATTTGTATGGCATTGATTGATTCCTGGCTAGTATACATTGCTTGCAAGAAGGGAGAGAAGGCAGTCGACATTCCTTTCTCCCTGTTTAAAAATCCTTTGGCATCTCTAGGACCACTCATTCTGTGGGTCCGTCATCATAACAAGCTTTCAATACTTGGCAGATGTTCTCATTGGTCATTCCCTTAGCCATCAAAGTGGCTATATATTCTTGTGTGGGAGAGGAGGATGGCATTCCGTTCGGTTGTGAGGGGATTTCCATAACGTGAGCAGTTGGGAAGGAAGAGGTAGGCAAGAGGGGAAGAGGCCTATTCGAGGAGCGGATTGGAGGAGGTCTTCCTTGTCCTATCCCTTGTCCCATCCCTTGTTGATGAGGGTGGTTGTTTGACCAACAACCCTTCTTATGGCAGATAAAACACCTTTTTTCTCGTAGGTGTCTGGCTCTTTCTACTGGAGACAGGCAGATGACGTCCACATCCATAGCGTTTGGGTCTTGCCTTGGTTGGGGAAGCCCTAGTGTCCCTCCCTGTCGTATAGTGGTGATCCTTTGCTGTTGAGCATTGAACTTGGATGTGGCGCTCACCCATCCGATCAGCATTTCAGGTAGTGCTGCCATTGACAGGATCATCTGGGACAATTGAGGGTCTAACTCTGCAGCAAACGCGTCAATCAGGGTGTTTTGGTCCATGATTCCTGACCTAGTGGCATGGAGTTGAAAGTCTGCAATATAATTTTGGAAACCGTCCTTGACACGAAGGTTTTGGACTGTCTCCAACATTTGTCATCTTGCCATCTCTTTGTAGTTGAAAGGGAAGAAGGTTTTCCCAAAGTCTTCCATCATTACATCATATGTTTTGTGGTCATCCAGGAATGCTTCATCGCTGATTTGCCTGTACCATTTTTCAGTGAAAGCACTTCCTCGTCCCTTAGTCATCTTGCTTAATGCGACCAACATCTTTTTCCTATTGGTGTTGTACAATTCTGGGTTTAGGGTGAAAAAGGCCATCATGGCCATCCCCCAATGAGGGGCATTGAGGGAATCTCCTGAGAAGTCACTTGGGAGACCGGCCTTTAGTTCGACTGGTCGACCACCTGCTTGTTCTTGGTTATCCATAGCGAAATGGAGTTCTAAAGGAGATAGGTCTGGTGGGGGTGCAGGTAACAGTGTGGGAGAGGGAGGTTTGGAAGGTTTTTCTGGAGAGAGGAAAGAATGGGTCAAAGTGGTTTTGTCTTCTTCCTCGGTGGAGGATGAAGAAGAGGGGGGTTGATAGGTTGATGGAATGCTGGCATATAATGTGAACCAGCTAAAGAGAAGCTAGTTCTTTTGTTATGCAGTTGTTTGGAGAACAGAAAGATCTACCCTGGATGGAGTAGCTTACTTCAAGAGGATGGAGGTCACTCAAGAGTAAGGAGCAAGATCTAGCTGGATTGCATAGAACTAGCTTACCACTACTGGTACATGTCACTAAGTATATATACTACTCTCAATGATGCACAGACCACCCTGACTAAGTGTTATCATACCAGTCTATGGGGCTATGATTAAGATCAGTTGGGGATTGGGGTGATAGTAATCAACTGGGGAATCGATAAGGGAACATGAGGCAAGATAGCGATCATTGCCTAGAAGGAAAATAGTGTCCATCGATACATATCAATCTGATCAAGATAAAGATGATAAGAGTGATCATAGGTAGAATATAGAGGGAAAAACGTAACAGACGCCAAGCGTGAACTGGAGGGAAAGATTCAAAATGTGAGAGCATTGGAGGGAGATAGGAGTCGTCCAGGGTAGGACAGATGTGCCCCATCCATAGGGCATCCAATGCAAGTGTGGTCTGAGCAAAGAAAATCTCCAAACAGTGAGGGCAACTACGAACATGATTTTGGTGGTGAACATGAATCATGGTGAAGAAGTCATAAGGATTAAGGTCCTGCGGGAAGGACATATGTGCTGGGAGGTCGAGGATGGTGGAGTGGAAGTGACGGTTGATGTGGGCATGGGCGTAGGGATGAGAGATGGTGAAAGACATGATGTGCAATGTCAATGCTGTTGATCCACGGAGTTCCTTATAAACTGTCAGAAGGGAAACTAAAAGAGGCAACCGGTGCCAAGAGCAAAAGAAGCCAATGCGGCATTCCAGAGTGGAGAGGACAGGGTTCTTGAGAGAAGTCCACTTTGTCAGGGCGGAAGGCAGAGGTCCTACAGATCAGGAGCACCATGCTTCTATTCAGCAGAAGCCGTCAATTTGGAGGAAGAAGGGAAGGGTGGTCATAAGAGGCTGGAGGAGGAGATTCTGGGATAGAGGCAATTCTCGGGCCATACCTCAAGGCCAGAAGGGAGGAGGAAGGAAGCAGTTTTACTTCATGTAGGAAGACTAACCAGAGGATTCATGCAAGACGGGTTTGCCAGACCCAGGACGAACGAGAGAGGGAGAGGGGGAGGGGTAGAGCAAAGGGTGCCAATCCTTGCTCGACCTTCGATGAGGGAATTGTGGGTTAACCATACCCACATGAGCAGTTAAGCCCAAGGCAGTTTAACGACCTACCCAGGTCCTATGGTTATTTAATCTTGTTTTATAACTGCTCACTTCTAAGGTGTGAATGGGGGTATGGGGGAACTCCAACCTGGGAGTGACAGTTTAATGACATGACGGTCGTATGAACCGGGAGGGGGAGGAATCACAGTTTAACATCATACTGGACGTCCGTCACGAGAAGGGGAAATGGACACTTAGTTTAACGTCATTGTGGACTTATGGTTTTCTTCATTTTCTTCTTTTTTGTAGGACTATTAGCAGTTTTACGCCATGCTGAGGGCTATACTTCAAGACTAGGGAGAGGAAGAGAAGCTAGTTTAACGTCATTGTGGATGTTTCTAAAAATACACAGTTATAGGATTCGAGGGAGAAAACAAGTGGTGAGGAAGGTGGGGGGAGTGGCAGGTCATCGGGAAGCAGACAAATAGAGGAATTCACTCCCTGGACAAGACCAGAGGCACCGATGATGGGGATAAACCCAAAACAACTCAGAAGGACCCCACAAAGGAAGAGGGGGAAAAAGGAAGGGGAGAAAGAGATGCAAGAGGCAAAGGAACCCATCGTGGACAGATAAGGACAGGGGACGAAGGAGGTGGAGATGGCAGAAGCAAGTCCATAAACCACGGGCTCGAGATGCCAGTCATGGAAGGAAGGGGCAGAGAAGACGGGGAGAGAGGAGGAATTCTGAGGATGCGGAGGGGGTGAGGGGATTCTGGCAGCAACAGGGACAGGGTAGGGGAAGAGCAAGGAGCCAGCAACAAAGGAAGGTCAGAGAAGAAGAGGAAGGCATGATAGTGATCCTCCCGAGAGAGATGGCGGAGAGCGAGGTCAGCAAGATACGTGTCAAACATATCCTCGGAGAAGGGAGATGGAGGGTCAGAAGCAAAGAGAAGAGGGTCCAAGAGGAATGTGTCATCATCGATGTCGTCAGCCCAGGAAAGGTGGGAAGGCACGACAAGGTCCAACTATGGGGAAGGACAGGAAGGGACAGGAGAAGGGCAGCAAGAGGGCGACGGGGTGGTGACGGGCAAGGAAGTGACTGACGACGGAAGGGAGACGATGCATGGGGAAAGGATTGGAGACTGCAAGGGAGTGAGCAGAGTATCCAAAAGCAAAGAGGACAAGAGGGCAGTGAGGAGGGAGTGGAGGGACATGATGCCAGTAGGGGTGAGATGGGGATGACAAGAGATAGAGGCCTGGATGGTATGGAATCGAGCAAGCATTCGTTGGGAAAGCAGAGCACCCAAAGTGAGCACAGCGCTGAGGGTGATTGATTCAATGGGGATGAAGGTGTCCACAAGTGGTGTGAGGTTGACTGCTTGTGTATCAAGAGAGGAGAAAGGGGAAAGGACGAGTCCTCCGGCAACAAGGGGAGAGGGTGGGAGAGACAAAGGGGGAATCACATCGATAAAGGGAGATCCCACTGAAGAAGAGAGGGAAAAAGGAGAAGGGATGGGGACCATGTCAACATCAAGGGGGGATGCCAGGAGGGAGAGGGTGGTCTGGACAGCGGCATCTGCATATTGCTTTGGAGGTGGACTGGGCAAAGGGACAGCAGGGTAAAGATACTCTGCACACCAGAAAGAGGACGGCATTTCAAATTCCTCACATGTTGTTGGCTGTGGAAGGGTGAGAGGTGTTTTGTTGTCGACTGTCGGTGGTCGAGGGCAACGAGGGTAGCGGTCATTGAAACTGACGACTGGCGATGTCGATGGTTTTCGAACTATAGTCCATTGGATATGTGCAATCCAGTTGGGGAAAGGAAAGGAGGAGGGAATCAGAAGGGAGTGTTGTTTGGGAGGAGATCTATACTAGCGGTGTGGGGAAGGAGATGGATGGAGATCCATGATTTGCTGTTGTTGAGCATGGAAGGTGGAAGCAGCCGAGCACCAGTTGGCAAGAGTGATCGGCACATTTGGCATTGATAGGACCATTTGGGCGAGGGTTGGGTCAAGTCCCATGGCAAACAAATCAATTAGCAAGGAATCATCTTGATCCTCGGTCCCCACAGCAAGGAGTTGGAATGAGGGTAAATAAAGAGAAAACCCATCGGGTTTCGATAGATTTTGGCAAAGATGTTGAAGTTTCCTACGAGCTTCTTCTTTCGCATTGAAGGGGAAAAACATCTTCTTAAAGTCATCTTTGATGGTTTGGTAAAGACATCCTTGGTAGTCTTTCCCTTTTTCTTGGATGAGCGCATACCATTGCTCAGCAAATGCTGGGCCTTGCCCTTTCATCATCTTGTTCAAAAACGTCAGACTCTTCGTGGAGTTGTTGTACAAATGTTGGTTTAGTGTAAAGTGGCTGTCCATCTGTATTGGCCAGATTACTGCGTCATTCATTAGACCAGAAAAGTCGCTAGGGAGTGCAGCTTCCAATTCTTCTTGTACATCATAATAGATTGTGGGGGGGCACACTGGCAATTCTGGTCGCCCTTGTTCCATGGGTGAAGGTGGTGGTGAAAGGGAGGAGGAAGATGACATATTTTCATCTGAGGATGATGACGATGACAGTTTGTCAGGAGTCCTTGCTGCTTGGACATCTATTGTTATTGTTGGGATAGATGGAGTCGATTCGGTGATTAGTGGAAGTGGTATGGAGTTTCTTGGAGAAGATGGGGTATGGACAGATGGGGAGGTTTCTTCTTCCACTTCTTGGTCTTGCTCAGGTTCTTCTTTGGAGGAAAGAGCAGAGTAGTGATTTGCTGCCCTGGGTCTTCTCAGCAAATCCCTATGACTTTGCAGATGAGAGGGGAGAGATGTTATGCCAGCTGATGGTGTTCGTGGTGGGGGAGGAAGGGGTAATCTTTGTTCAGTTGTGGGGGATAATCTAGTAGTTCCCAGTGTAGTTGTTCCAGATCCTGGCACACTTCAGGTGGGAGTCATAGGGGAATGTGTGGTGGGGAGGATGGATGATTCTGATCGTTGGCAGGAGAACATGATGATTGATGGGAAGTATGCTAGATGGGTAGTACAGGCTTAATAGCACAGTATGAATGACGATCTGTATTCTTTTGTTATGGGTCTACTTCTCTTGAATGGAAAGACATCAACATTGATCGTCTTGGATACAACTTAGCTATATCCTGATATTTGGAGGCCTTCAGATGGTGTAGTCCAAAGGGGATCTCAGAGATGGGTTCTGGGATGGAGGTCTTATGACGGGATCCAAGGGAACAATGAAGAGAAGATAGGATTGAGCTAGATTCCTAGGCCTAGCCCTGTAAAGGTGGTTCAACCATGTAACAGTGAGAATATGGATGAGGGACATTCCCCTCGTGTACATACATACTTATACTATAGGTATCAGTGCACAGACCATGCTATGCTAAGTACATATATGGAACGGTCCATAACCCTAGGCTAAGAGTTTGTATGAGAATGGTCATCCGTCAGAAGAGAAGTAGCATATGTAGTAAGGAAGCATGCTATAGAGAAGAGAAGTACATCTGCAGTAGAGAAGCATAGAAGCTACTGCGGAGAAGAGAAGCATGCAGGAGAAGCAACAGGAATGGCCTGTGGCAGAATAGGACAAAGGGTATTGCTGGGGCAAAGGGTAATACTATAATAGGACATGGGACAAGGGCTTACTGGTCCGGGACATGGAACATGAGGCACGTGACAGGAGAAGTGCATAGGGGTCCTGTCATAAGGACTGCCAATTGGATAAGAGGAATGGCTAGGAGGGTATAGGTGACTACCAGGGGGGAGGGTTGTTATGATCTGAATTTGTCACGATGAGATGACTACACTACAAGCCTAAGCCATTGTCTAAGAAAGCTAAGGAAAGCTAACAATGGGCTCAGATCAGTAAATGAACCCCTAGGACATGCTGCTTATGTCAGGATGGCATGAGATACTCACATGCCACTCCCAACGTCAAGTCTGAATATGCTCTCGGCCGTTATATCCCTTTGCCCCTGCTCTGCCATCCGAATAGCTGCCAAGCTATGGTCAGACCGTTATGCCATCGATAAGGAGATTGCCCTTATCAATGAACTCTATCATTCCATCAGAAGACCCCTTGGCTCTGATGCCCCCTATGCTGCCATGGTGATAGTTATCGCCATGATCCGAGTTCCCTCGAGGCACTTACGCGTTCTGCCTCGAGGCATTGCCAAGACTTAAGGTTAGTAAGAGTACTATAGGGTTTAGGGTAGTTCCATATGAGGCACATGGTCTGTGCATGTATCCCTGTAGTATATAAGGTAGACAGTTTAGCGAGGGAAGCCTTAAGCTTCACCTTCTGTATCCTCTGTATTCCCTTGTATCTCTATGTCCCTTACACAAATTGGGGACCTCTAAGGTTATGGGGTGCAACCTTTGTCCTCCCCCTCTCCTTGCCATTTGTTAGGCAGTATATTCGTTTCCTTTGTCTCTGCCTTCCAGCGTGATATCAGGTTTCATGGCATAATATGGTTATAAGCCCATGACAGATATGTCAAGACAACATCCATCGACAAGACGTTGAGGTAAATGGATAGCTTAACTATGCAAGCTCAAGAAGTTGGAGGTATGGTTGTAACAAGGGTCATATGAAGGATAGGGTGCAGATGATGAACATTAGACGATAAAGCATACCAAGAATGACCACTCAGTGTAATGCTAAGGAAAAACATAACAATGAGGACAAGACTAGAACAACGTTGGATTACGTAGAACTAGCTTAGGGATACAGTTACATGCGCTAGGGTATTTATACTACTCTCCATGGTACACGGACCATCCTATTGTAAGCGTTATCTATGGAAATCAGGGGGATGATAACAATCTGCTGGGAGAATGGGGAGATAGTAATCGAATGGGGATCAGATAAGGGGGATGAGGCAAGATAAGTGATCTGCCTGAAAGGGAATAGCGTTCATTGGGCAAAGAGAGAAATATACAGTAAAGGAAAAGAGTCAGAGGGGAACAGAGAGGACGACAACAAGAAAAAGGGAAAAGTAGAAAGTTTGTAACAAAAGGTCCATCTTTAGAACTAAGCCACCTGGCTTAGTACTTACCAGCTCATGACTCATCCCATTCCTTGTATTCCTCAGCTGGGAGAGGGGCAGGTTCATACAACTCTTCGTCAGGCATCTTGCCCCGCTGGTAACACTCGACTGCTGGGCAAGGGTCTCCCCAACGAATGCCTTCACACTCGGTGCACTGTGGAGTAGGACATGAGGCCGCTCTGTGGACATGGTGACAGAAGGAGCAGAGAGTGCTGCAGGGAGCAGTCCCATGGGATAGATGGTAGGTGGGGCATGTGGTGCTGGGGCAATTGGAGAGAGAGTGGCCAGGTGCTTGATGAGTGTAACTGGGACACACATAGTTCTGGCAATGGATGCCCAAATGAGAATCGTATGTTCCATACCACCTACAAAAGGACTCCCATCCATCAGCCAGGGGGTTGAGGGGAAGAAAGGGGGGGCTCCCCACATCAACATTGATGGGGTTGGTAGACGTGCCAGACAGTGCAGAAGGGGTAGCTGACGCTGTTTGCTGGATGACAGAGGAGGGGAGGCCAAAAGATAGGACCATCTGTCATTGCTGTCATCGAGGTAAGGAGGTGGTGGAGGAAGAACAACGTGGTGGTGGGGATGGCATTTCTTCCGGGATGGGTAGGAGGCTGGGAGGGGAGTCGTTCAGAGTAGTGGGTGGAGTAGAAGGCAAAGGTGCTGGTTGGTACAACAGTGGGGGACTAGAGGAGGAAGGTCGAGGAGATGGGGGTATGTCGCCATCATCAGTGAGGTAAGTAGCTAGTGCATGTGGGTGGAGGGTGTAAATAAGCAGCAACATGATTTGTGCCATTGAATCGTATGGCAGAGTATCTAACACATCCCCTAGATGGAGATGATAGAGCAAATCCAGAGTCTGGATTCTTGCTTGCGCAATACAGATGCTGCCTTCGGCAGTGAGGACAAAGGGGCGATTATGAGGAGTCGTGGCATTAAGTAACAAACGGAGGGTGGAATATGTCAAGTAAAGTATACATCCCTCGATGAGTGCTTCAGAGGTGAGGGGATTGGTGGTGATCTCGAGAAGGAGGGGGGCACTTTGCAAGACGGCAGCATACAGAAGACGGCAAGGGAATTTTGAGAGATGGTTGGTGTGGATGGAGAAGTCGTCGGGGATGGGAAGGGTGGTAGAGGAATTGGATTTGGTGAAGTTGTTGCAAATAGCGGGCATGTTATAAGGAGTTAGTGTTCTCCTACAATGAATGTCATCGTTTATATATGAGGAGAATGGTCTATGCACCAGATAAGTTTTGCTCTGGCTCCCACATATTTTTGGCATGAGAATACCCTTTCCACTTGATAAGGTATTTCCATTGGTTCTTCTCCCCTTGATGTCGTACGATACACTCTATCTCCCATTGTTCCTCTTCATCAATAATTTCCACTGGCAGTCAAAGTGTTGGAGTACCAAATTCGGGGGTGCTGTGGAATGTGGAAAGAAGGGAAGCGTGGAAGATGTTATGGACTTTCCATGTTGGAGGAAGCTTTAACTGGTATGCCACAGAGGAGAGAACCTGAGTGATGATGAAAGGTCCTTCCCAAAGGGGGTTGAGCTTTTTCCACAGAGTACTGCAGTGGAGATTGGTGCCTTTAGCCATACCTTATCTCCCACTTTCCAGGAGCAGAACTTGCTGTGGATTTGTGCACAAATCAGCTGTTGAGAAAGTTCGTGAGTGGCAAAAGCTTCTTGACATGCTTTATCTAAGTCATTTAGTCGATCAGTCAGCACTGGGAGAAACATTTGTCCAAGAGTTGGATAAGCACAGGATTCGTATCCTAAGAGGAGAGAGAAGGAGGAGCACTTTGTCAAGGAGTGTATGGACAAATTGTGGTGGAACTGGGCAAAGGGGAGGAAGTCTGGCCAGGTCGTCAGTTCGTTGCTGCAGAAAAGACGTAGATATGTTTCTAGTTCCTGGTTGACTCGTTCAGTTTGACTGTCAGTCTGAGAATGATAGGTGGAAGATAGAGTAACATCACATTTGAGTAGACGGGCTAACTCTCGTGCGAAGGCAGAGGCAAATTGTGGACCTCAATCAGAGATGAGTCAGTCATGAAGGCTGAAGTGAGGGAAGACGTGATGGAAAAAGAGGGCAGCGACCCTGGCAGCATCAATCAATTTAGAACATGGGATGAAAAGTACCCCCTTAGTAAGCCCATGGTCAACCACAACCATGACTGCATCCAAGGAGCCGACAGGGGGAAGTCCAGTGATAAGATCAATAGAGAGCTGCTGGAATGGGCGGGTCGCTAAGGAGGAGAGGGGGGAAAGAGGAGGGAGGATTGGGGAAGTGATAGGTTTGGAGGATTGGCAAAGTGGACAGCCTGCGATAAAGGAGCAAATGAAAGTCGACATACCAGGCCACCAATAATCACGCTGGAGGAGCACAAGAGTACAGAATTGACCCCCATGGCTGCCCACCGGGGAGGAATGAATAGAGGAGACAAGATCATGATGGGAAGAAGGAGGGACATAAAGATGGGAATGAAAATAGAGAAGGCCATCAGAGAAGGACCAATCATGAAACGAGGAATGGGGAAAAAGAGGGGAACCATCATACATATGTTCAAGAGCAGAGAGGACCAGAGGGTTGAAGGGGGAAGAGAGAGTGATCTTGTCGTGGAGGGCAGCATCAATGAGATTGATGAAGAGGTCAGGGGGCAAGAGGGTCATGTCCACATTGTCGGTGGAGGGGGAGCAAGAGAGGGCATCTGTGGGTCCCATCGCAGACCCAGGTTGAACGGAAAAACGAAGATCGAAGTCTTGGAGGAACAACATCCAGCGGGCTTGACGGCAGGAGAGTCAATGGGGTTGCTTAAAGTAGGAGAGATTTTTATGATCCATGTAGATTGTCACTGGAAGGTCCGTTCTGTGAAGGTAGTGTTTCCATTCAGCAAGGGCATGAATCACTGCAAGGAGCTCTCAATCATAGATATCATAATTGCGTTCAGCTGGAGAGAGTATATGGGAAAGGTAAGCACAAGGGTGAAGATCCCCATTGATGTCCTTCTGCATGAGAACCCCTCTGGTGGTGAGTAGGGAAGCATCAGTCATGACAAAGAAGGGAGTGGTGAGGTCGGGGAGGAGGAGGATGGGGGATGTGGTAAAGAGGCATTTCAATGTGTTGAAAGCATGTTGGCATTGGGGGGTCCATAACCAAGGATGAGAGACATGGGTGAGGGAGTAAAGGGGAGCAGCAAGTTGGGAGAAACTGGGGATGAATTTGCAGTAAAAATTGCAGAATCCAAGAAATGATCGAACTCCTTTTACTGTTGTAGGAGGGGACCATTCTGTGATGGCAGCAATCTTAATGGGATCCATTCCCACCGAGTTATACATAATGATTAACCCCAGGTATTCGACCATCAAAGTGTCAAAGGTACACTTTGCCAGTTTGAGGAAGAGAGAGTATTCCCATAATCGGTCAAGAACAAGATGGGTGTGAAGGTGGTGGATTTCTAGTTCAGTGGAATGGATCAGGATGTCGTCCATGTAAATGACGAGCCATCCTTGCACCAAGTAGTTGTGAAAGAGGTGGTTCATTAGGGCTTGGAAAGTGGCAGGGGTTTTACATAGGCCGAAGAACATAACAGTCAGTTCAAACAGACCAAAGGGAGTGATGAAGGCAGCCTTCCATCAATCCTCCGGCTTGATGAGCATGTTGTTATACCCCCACCAGATGTCCATTTTCGTGAAGAACTGCGACCCATGGAGCTTGTCAATAAGGTTGGGAATAAGAGGGAGAGGATAAGCATTTTTGATCGTATGTTCATTTAGGTATCTATAGTCCTGACAGGGTTGTAAGTTGCCAGTTTTCTTGGGGACAAAGAAGAAAGGGGATGCTTGTGGTGACTGGGAAGGAGTTATCCGGCCAGTACAAAGATTCTCATCAAGAAATGCTTGGCACACTATCATTTCCTGTGGGTTGAGCTGATACGTCTTCACCACTTGTGGGATGAAATCAGGAGAGAGAGATATAGAGTGATCAAAGGAGCGAGATGGGGGTAAGGTCCCTTCTGTCGGTTCGGAGAAGACATCATGGTAGTCCACTATAAACGGAGGGAGAGTTTGTTCCTTTCTGTCACACTGTTGAGCGAGTTCTGTGGCAATTGTCATTTTAGTGATTGCTTCGTCTTTTTGTTTCTTCAGCCCATTTCAGCGGGCAAGTTGTTGAGCAATTTTGGCATTAGGGGAAGAGGACAGGAATTGGAGTGTTAAAGGGGGTTCATCAACATCTTGTGATAAGAGTTGAATTGTATTTGATTACATATAACTTGGTGGGAATGGATCCTGTTAAGATTGCCGCCATCATAGAATGGTCCCCTCCTACAACAGTAAAAGGAGTTTGATCATTTCTCGGATTCTGCAATTTTTACCACAAATTCATCCCCAGTTTCTCCCAACTTGCTGCTCCCCTTTACTCCCTCACCCATGTCTCTCATCCTTGGTTATAGACCCCCCAATGCCAACATGCTTTCAACACGTTGAAATGCCTCTTTACCACATCCCCTGTCCTCCTCCTCTTCGACCTCACCACTCCCTTCTTTGTCATGACTGATGCTTCCCTACTCGCCACCAGAGGGGTCCTCATGTAGAAGGACATCAATGGGGATCTTCACCCTTGCACTTACCTTTCTCATACACTCTCTCCAGCTGAACGCAATTACAATATCTACAATCGAGAGCTCCTTGCGGTAATTCATGCCCTCACTGAATGGAAACACTACCTTTGCGGAAGAGGATGAAGATCCTCTTGAGAGACGGGAGGGGAAAGAGTTTTGTGTTTCTCCTTGATGTTTTCCAGTCCAACACCTGATCTTATGGCACAGGAAGCAACAGTTTTCCCGAATGTGTTTAGTACAATTGGCTGGGGAGAGAGTGATAGCATTGACATCCATCGCATTTGGATCTCTTTGGTGAGCCGCCAAACTTCCTCCTCAACAAAGGTCGGCAATGCATTGCTGTTGAGCATGAAACTTGGAGGCATCAGTTACCCAACCTTCGAGGGTGTCTGGGACAGTAGCGGAAGAGAGGACCATCTGGGAGAGATGAGGGTCTAATCCTCAGGCAAAAGCATCGATAAGGGTATTTTGATCAGTCACTCCTGACTGTGCGGCGTGTAGTTGAAAATCAGCTATGTAGTTCTGAAAACCATCCTTCTCATAGAGGTTTTGTACCGTATCCTGCATTTTTCTTTGGGCCATATCCTTATAGTTGAACAGGTAGAACGTCTTATGGAAGTCATCCATCATGTTCTCATATGTCTTTTGCCCGGCAGGAAATGTTGCATCGCCAAGCTGGCGATACCATTTTTCAGTGAAGGCCTATCCTTGGCCTTTGGTCATCTTGCTTAATGCTACAAGCATCTTCTTTCCATTCATATTGTAGACATCAGGGTTCAGCGTGAAGAAGGCTGTCATGGCTATTTCCCAATGTGGCACATCTTGTGAATCGCCAGAGAAATCTCTGGGCAAGCTGGCTTTCAGTTCAGTGGGATGTGCAGCAGGCAGAGGGAGTTCAAGGGCTTCTTCCATTGGAGGTAAAGGAGGGAGGGGGAGAGGTGGTGGTAGTGTAGGGAGTGGAGTGATTTCAAGGGGGGAGATCTCTTCCTCAGCAGGAAGGGGGTCATCCTCATGAATGGGGGAGGGTGAAAGGTAGGGGGAGGAATGAGAATGAGTAGCGGAACTGTCGTTGTCGCTACTCGACGAAGGGGGTCGGAATGTGGGTGGAATGCTGGCATTTGGTAACTTCCAGCAAGGAAGAAGCTAGTTCTTTTGTTATGTTTCGAGTACCTTTAAGACAAAGGGTTGAAAAGATACTACTCAAGGCTTTTGGACAAAGTGTCTTACAGCGATGAGGACAAGACTAGAACGATGTTGAATTACGTAGAACTAGCTTAGGGATACAGTTACATGCACTAGGGTATTTATACTACTCCCCATGGTACATGGACTATCCTATCATAAGCGTTATCTATGGAAATCAGTGGGGCGATAACGATTTGCTGGGGGAATGGGGAGATAGTAATTGAATGGGGATCAGATAAGGGGAATGAGGCAAGATAAGTGATCTGCCTGAAAGGGAATATCGTTCGTTGGGCAAAGAGGGAAACATACAGTAAAGGAAAAGAGTCAGGGGAACAGAGAGGATGACAACAAGAAAAAGGGAAAAGTAGAAAGTTCATAACAGGAATTCCTTTACATACAGATCTGATGATTAGGTTGCAGCATCTTAATTGATCAATGTGATTACTTTCTGAAAGTTATTGATCACTATGGAATGATTAATGCCAAAATGGCACCCATCTCATTGCCTAAGAGATATTACCCTCTCTCTCACAAAGGTGAAATAGACCCACAGATAAGATCTATCTTCCAAATGGTGATTGGATTCCTCTCATATCTAACTTTGGGTACTTGGCCAGATATAGCATATGCTGTAACTGCTCTGGCTAAGCAAAGTGCCAACCCTAGCTGAGAGCATCTCGATAAGGCTAGATATATTTGTTAGTACCTTAATAGTACTAGATATTACACCTTAATCTTTGATGGAGCTTCTGAGGTAGGTCTAATCAGCCATGCTGACTCAGATTAGAGATCTGATCCCAATACCCATCACTCTTAGACTAGTTGGGTTGTGAAGCTAGCTAACATCACTTTCTTCTAGAAAACCAAACAACAGGAATGAGTAGTTTACTCCTCCATGGAAGTAGAGTATATTTCCTTGTCTGATTGTAGCAGACAGTTGGTATGGATACAATCTCTTTTGACAGAACTTGGATATGATTTAAAGCCAATCCCTCTCTGTGGAGATAATCAGAGCTCCATTTTTATGGCATCAAACTCTATTACTGAAGTCCACTCTAAACACATAGACATTAAGTGGCATGGAGTCCATGATTTCATAAGAGAGAAGTTGATTGAGCTATATTTCATTGATGGATCCAAGAATCCAGCTGATATTTTCACTAAGAATTTAAGTCACATCAAATTTGAGAAATTTAGATCTAGGCTAGGTCTCATCTTTTACAGCAGTCCACCCATCTCATAAATTACTGGATTTACTATATGTTTTTCCCATGTTTATATAAAACATGGAGGAGTGTTGAATGGAAATCCTGTTTAGGTAGTTCATATTATATAATCATGTAGTATATAATTGAGACTCAGTTGTCTGGGTTTCAATAGACTCTTGTCATCATACAATCACCATCAATGCTAGTCACTACCCAGCTCTACTCCAACAATATGAGTACTAGCAGCATTTCTCAGTAGGCAATGCTATGTCTACAATTCAACAAGGGAAGCATCTGTGGTGATAGTGAAGAGTTTAGAATAATTAGAAAGTTAGAGCACTGGTTGTGAAAGGAATAATTTCTTTAATGTGGAAAAAGTATCCTGACAATGATCTATCCAATCCCATGATTGATTCTTCTTGGTCAAATTGAGAAGAGATCAAATAATATTGGAGAAATATAGAAGGAATTGACAATAAAAGTGTAAGCCTATTGGCATACACATCATGTGTACTCTGGTATATGTCTCACTGCACTGCATAGATGTAGTATAGTTGTCTCTTGTCTTCACACCTTGCAGTTGCCCAATAGATTATGGTCAAGTTCTTTCCTGCTTGATCTCTCAGTGTTCCCACCATTAGTCATAGTGGGCTTTCATTTTTTTTTGAACTTGACCACAATCTATTAGACAACTGCAAGGTGCAAAGACAAGGGGTGACTATGCTACATCTACACAGTGTAGTGAGATATATACCAGAGTGCACATGATGTGTATGCCAATGGGCTTACACTCTCCCAACCTCTAAAAAGGCAAACATAAAGAGAAACAAGAAAAGACAGAGTCAAAGAGCAAAATCCATATCTATGTCTATCCAAACAAATGCACAAACAAGGGTGCAATGAAGGACCACAGGCATATAAAGGAGGAGGATCATGATGAACAAACATTATCAATGACAGAAAAATCAATTCTTGTTTCTCTTTGTGTTTGCCTTTTTAGAGGTTGGGAGAGTATAAGCCTATTGGGATATGCATCACATGCACTCTGGTATATATCTTGCCACACTGCATAGATGTAGCATAGTCACCTCTTGTCTTCACACCTCACAGTTGTCCAATAGATCATAGTCAAGTTCTTTCCCACCCAATCCCTCAATGTTCCCACCATTAGCTATGGTGGGCTTTCAAAAAGTTTGCAATCCTAAGAAGGATTGCACATCTCAAACTTGTTTCAGTGTAGGCCAATATTGGATCCTAGCTAGCTTAACTGGATCCATAGCAAGTTCTCTATTCTTGATGATCATTCTAAGATATTCTACTTTGGAGACATTGAACTTGCATTTCTCTAATTTTAAGTATAAGGGACACATTTAGTTTGTTGTTTGTGTTCTTCCATGGAATCTGAGAAGATGAGAAGATCATCCATATAAATGATTAACCATCCTTCAGCAATCATATCTCAAAAGGAATTGTTCATGAATCACTAAAAGATAGCAGGAGAATTGGAGAGGCCAAAGAACATTACAGTTGGTTCAAAAAGGCCTTGGTGGGTGATGAAGGCTGCTTTCCATTGATCGCCATCTTTGATCTATATATTGTTGTATTGCCAGCATACATCAAACTTGGTAAAGTGAGAAGCTCCTTTGAGCTTGGATATGAGGTTGGAGATGAGAGAGAGGGGTATGTGTCTCGAACAGTATGTTTGTTAACATATCAGTAATCCTGGCAAGGACAAAGGCCTCCATCCTTCTTTTTGACAAAGAAGAAGGGTGATGCTTGAGGGGATTTGGAAGGGCAAATTTTCCCTATTTGAAGGTGTTCATCAATGAAATTGTCTGCAGCTTTTCATTCATCTAGAGAAAGAGGATATATCTTAGAGATCTTTGAGATGAAAGTCTCTTTCATATGGAGTGTGTGGTCATAGAGTCAGGACAGAGGAATATGTTTAGTTGTCTCTTTGGAGAAGATGGAAGCAAATTCTTCATATTTTGGGGGAAGGGTTGCTTTTGGTTTTACTTTTTCTATAGCAATAGCTAAAGCAGTGGATTGGGTAAGTTTTGCTACTATCTTGGTTATGTAGGGTTCAATGATCATGCATCCTCTCATGTGATGGAGAGTAGCAATAGTGTAAAAGTCCAGCTGTCAATTGACAAGCTGTTCTGGGATTTCTTCATCAAGATATCAATTAAGTCCTTTGATTTCAATATCATCAAGGGCTACATGGTCTAAGGGAGGAAATTCCATCTTTGGTCTTCCTTTAGTCTATAGGAGGCTTGTGTGCTGACGTGTTCTAAGTAGAAATCAAGAGATTTATCAAGAGACTTATTGATAGTAATTATTCCCTTTTTCCAGTCAATGATGGGGTTTGTTTGTTCTAACCATGGTGCTCCTAGGATTACATTTTCCTTTCCACAGTTTATGTTACAAGTTATGACTTCCTTGAAATGTAAAGGCTATCAATGTTGAAGCCTTGGATATGACTTAACTATATCCCAAGATTGGAGGCTGTCTGAGGGCATATTCCCAAGGGGATCTCAGAGGATGTTCCAGGATGGAGGTTGGACGATAGAATGATAAAGGAAATCAATTAGAGAGTTAGGTTCTAGACCTAACTCTGTAATGGTGAGAATATGGATGAGGGACTATCTCTCTACAGTATGTATGTACTTATACTATAGGGAATGGTGTACAGACCAAGCTATATATGTACGTGTATGGTAAGAGTCCATAACCCTGGGTCAAGGGTTATATGGGAATGGGTCATCTGTGATGGAGAAGCATATGATGAGTCAAAGGAAGACAGCCTGATTGGGATTAGGGCAAAGGGTATCCCATGGGCAAGGGATAATACTACAATAGGACATGGGGCAAGAGCTTACCAGTCCAGGATGTGAGAGCAAAGACAAATGAAAGGGGAAACACATAGGGGTCCTACTGCAAGAGTTGATAAATGGATGAAAGGAGCGAGCAGGAGGATATACATGATGTCCAATGGGGTAGAGTAGAGGTGGGATAGGGCATAGATGATGAGTAATAGATGTGAAAGCATACTGATGTAGAGCAATCGGTGTAATGCTACAGAAAATCATAACATTAGCTCCATCTATAGATTTCAAGCACCTACTTGAAAAACCCTAAGGGAAAATCCAAAATCCTAAAGAAGACCCTGCTCAAAGAGCAAGAGCAGGGAGTCGACTTCATTCTCATTGAAGGAGTCCAAGTCATTAGTAGAGGGGGTCGGTGGAGACCATAAGGAAGGGGTGACGAACACAGTGGGGTAGAGAAGTTACAGGCAACAGTAGAAGAAAGACTGTGTGAAGGGCAAAGTCTTAGAGGAAGAGATGAGCATTAGGCACCAGGCACAAGGAGTAGGGAGCCAGTGGGGTTGTTTGGGAATTCGACAGTCGAACAGTGGACAGAAATGGTCCATCCATATGGCATCCAGTATGAGGGGGGAGCAGGCCCAGAAGACTTCCAAGTAACAAGGGCAGCTGTGAATGTGCCAGGTCACACCATGGTGACAGACTTTGTTGAGTGAGGAGAAGAATTCATAAGAATTGAGATCAGAAAGGGAGATATGGGGAGGGATGTTGATGAGACAGGGATGGAGATGATGGTTAAGGAGAGTGATATGGGCATTGATGGTGGAGTCAGTGGAGAAGAACATGACTACAATACCAGGAACCTATTGAGCGCAATCCTTATATCATCATCAGAGTAGAGGGGAAACTAAAAAAGGCAACCAGTGCCTAGTCATGAGAAGCCAAAGTGGCAACAGGGATTAGGGAAGATGGGGTTCTTGAAAGAAGTCCACTTTACCAAGACAGAAGGTAGGTATCCTATGGATCAGGAGAGCCAGTGCTTCTATCAGTGGAAGCCATTGAAATGGGGATAAGAGAGAAGATATTGAAGATGCACGGGAGATGCATAAAGCTGGAGGAGAGGATTCTGGGGTAGAGGCAATTCTCGGACCATACCTCAGAGCCAGAAGAGAGAGGAAAGGGAGCAGTTTTACTTCATGCAGGAAGACTATCCAGAGAGTTTGTATGGAACAGACTTGCCAGATCCATGATTAATGAAGGAGGGGAAGAGGGAGAGAGTGAAGGGTGCCAACCTTGCTTGACCTCTGAAGGGGACCATGGGCTAACCACACCCACACGAGCAATTAAGCCCGAGATAGTTTAATGACCTACCCAGGTCCTCTGGTTATTTCATTTTGAATTATAACTGCCCACTCTATATATAGATGGGAGTATGAATACTCCAACCCAGGAGTGCCATCCACCGGTATCCAAACCATAGACTAGCAAAGGGAAGCAGTTTAAAGCCATGCTAAGGGTATTCACCTATGAAACCAAAAACATCCCCATGTAGAGCAGTTTACCACCATGCTTAGGGTGTTCTAGAACTCTTTTTGTGGTTTTTAGCAGTTTAACACCATGCTTAGGGGGTTTTTGTTCTTTTTCTGGGTTTTCTAGGGTTTCAGCAGTTTAAGGTCATGTCTAGGACCTTTTGAACCAAGAGAGGAAGAGAGACAGCAGTTTAAGGCCATGCTTAGGGCCTGAGAGATGGAGAAATGGGGAGTGAAAAATAAAACAGAGAAATAAATAGAGAAACTACCCCCCAAGCAAGACCGGAGGCACTGATGATAGACAATCATTCCAGGTAGATGGTGTTGGGAGAGGAGGAGTAGTGAAAGACAGAGAAGGAAGTGGAATACATAGAAAAGATAGAGGAAGAAAGGCACATGAAGGAGGGAGGGGGCAAGGGCAGTGAGAGAGACAACAAATCTGTAAACTATGAGGAGAAGAGGCCAGTGAGATGAGAGAGAGGAACTGGAAATAATGGAGGGGAAAGCTCCAAGACACAAAGGGGGCATGGGTAAATGGCGGCAACAGTAAAAGGGAGGGGGAGGAGCATGCCCACAGCGAAAGAGAAACATCTGTGAAGAGTAGAAATATGGTGTGCTGATCCGAATGAGACAGACAAACCATCTGGGTGTCATGAAGGTAGGCAGTAAACATATCATGGGGGAAGGGAGATGGCAGCAGCAGGGGGAGAGATATGAGATCAGCAAGGTATGTGTCGAAGACATCATTGGGGAACAGGGAAGGAATGGCAGAGAAGGGGAGCAGCCCAGAGAGGAAAGCATCATCCTCGACATTGTCAGCCTATAAAAATGTCAAGAGGAGAACAGGGGACCACCATAGAGAGGGACAGATGGGAGCAGGGGAGAAGCTACAAGACGCCAACAGAGTAGCCAGAGGTAAGGAGGCAACTGAAGATGGAAGAGGAATGATATGGGAGGAAAGGACAGGAGATGCCAAAGGAGTGAGGGGGGCATCAAGCAAAGAAGAAGAAGGGGATGAAGGGAGGAGGATGGACCAGATAGTGGTGAGCCTGGCAGAAGTGAGATAAAAACAGCGAGGAATGGTAGAGCATAACACTCACGCACAGGCAAGGGCATGCTGGAAGAGAGAGGGACATTGGGGAAGTGGGAGAGGTGGTGGAAAGGGTGGCAACTCCTACAACAATTGGAGAAGAAGAGAGAGAGGCCATCTCGACATCAACTAGGAGAGGAGAGGAAGGGGGGAACATTGCAGCTTCATCAGCAAGAGAGAGACAATCATTGATGATGGCATCAATAGGGAGGGAACAAGAGGGGGGCATGGAGATAGCAACATTGACATGGGAGGAGAGAGGGGTAGCCTAGACAGTGATCTTAGTGTGAGATGGGGGTGTGACAGGTTTATTCATGGAAGAAAGAAAGGGTGCTATCAGTGATCAGAGATAATGTTCATGATGATTGCAAAGGGCTGCCCATCAGTAGTGAATGAGAGTGGGACTGGGGTAGTCAACTGGTGGTAGGAGAGGTGTGGTTGAAGGAGGATAGACAAGAGTGCAATGGATATGAGTGATCCATTCCAGGGAAGGGGTGAACAGAGTGGAAGGGATGGGAGGTTGTGTAGCAGTGAATTTTCCTTGGAAAGGAAAATGACAGTAGCAAGAGGAATGGAGGTTGACAATGCATTGTTGTTGTGAGTGAAAGGTGGTGGCCACTATGTACCATCCAGGAAGAGTATCTGGGACTGTTGACATTGACAGAATCATTTGTATGAGAGAAGGGTTAAGTCTCCAAGCAAATGCATCAATGAGAGTGGTGTTGCCCTTAACACTGGATTAGGCTATATATAGTTGGAAAGTGGACAAATAGAAAAGGAAGCCATCCAGTTTGGTCAAGTCTTGGTGAAGACATTGGAATTTTCATTGCACTTTTTCTGCTGCATTGTATGAGAAGAACATTCATTTGAAATCTTCTTTGATCATGTGATAAAGGTGTCCTCAATATTCCGCACCTTTTTCATTGATGATGGTATATCAGCACTCTACAAAAGCTGGACCTCTTTCTTTGGTAAGCTTACTTAAAAAGACAAGACTCTTGCTGTTACGTTTTTCCTCAGTGTTACACTGGTTGCTCATAGCTGGCACACTCTATCATCTAACGTTCATCGTCTGCACCCTATCCTTCATCCGCCCTACCCCGCTGGAAGCCGCATATACCATCCTGGCCGTACCTCTCATCCGATTAGCAGTCCTTACGGCAGGACCTCTATGTTTTCCCCTTCTCCATTCCAACGTTCTCAGGGCCTAACATGATCGTTATCACCACCAACCCCCTATGATTCCCCTATCGCCTATTGCCGGTTTCCCTACCTCGTGTTCCACTGGTGATCTGCTGTTCTGCTTCATGTCTTCTCAGGACCGGTAAGCCGTTGCCCCGTGTCCTTGTGTATTCCTAAGATAGCTCACCTCATGCCATGCCTTCTGATCTTCTGGGCATGAGGCTGTTCCTCTTACTCATCCGGCATACCAAGATACCTGATTAGTACATACCCTTGACCCAGGGTACAGGTATTACTATACTAGTACATAGCATAGCATGGTCTGTGCACCATAGCTAAGTAGTATAAGTACTCAGTACTGTAGTGGGGTGATCCCCATCTTGTTTCTATACAGTCCTATGGTAGTTGCTAGAGGCACTGCCAATACATCTTCCTTCCTCCCTGACTGTTGCCTACACAGCAGAGTCTGATCCTTATCGTCAAGGTAGCATCATCTATATGCTAGCCTTCCCTATCAATCCTCCAAGAACTCCATCGACTTGTAGTTGATCTCCTTGAGAACCATCGTACGAATCAGTTAACGTTGTCTATACATTGACCACTGTCTAGGAAGATTACAAGCATAGAAGCTCAAGCATAACACTTGCCCAAGTCGTCATAGAGCCCTTCATTTAGGGAAAAATGGCCATCCATTTGAGTGGGCCAGACAATTGTATCCACTGGGAGTCCTGAGAAATCTTTTGGGAGTACAGAGAGGATTTCTCTATTCTTGTCATTATACTGAAATGGGATACAGGCTGGGATTGGTATTTCCTGGTATTCTTCTCCCATTGGAGACAGTAAAGGAGTTGGGTCATTGTTAGATGAGGACAAAGAGGAGTCAGATGGTTTGGTTGGTTCTCATGAAAGGAGAAACATAGGTGATCCCAGTGATTCTGGGATTTCTTGCAAAGGATGAGAGATGGGAGGGGGAAGGATGGGAGATAAAGGTGGTAGTGGCAGTTCAAAGTTTGATGGGAATCTATATCTTCCTACCGTTATGCTATACAATTCTGATCCTCTGGGGACAGTCAGCATTTGAGCATACGATGGTTCTATCATTGCTAATTTGGGCAGCTCTTGTTCTTGAGCTTGCCATTCTCTTTCTTGTTGTTGATAGGTTTGTTCGATGGCAGAGACCACAGGACGTATCAACTATGTCTCAGTTGCTGGAGATGGGGAGGGGACAGATTATCCTTCAGGGGGAGTTCTGGCTTCTTGTACTAATTGTGCCAATCGTAGTGTGGTAGGGCTGATGTGACATGGTTGGCTTGCTGGGGATGAGGATAACTGTCTGGGTTGATCATATAATGATGGGCGGGAAGACCCTAGTGTTATGGAACCTCCTAATTTTCTATCATTTCTCCCGATTTTTCCAGCATTTTATCTTTACTTTTCAGGTCACGTGACTTTCGCTTATTCAGACTTCCACTCTTCATGGTCACATGACACATCACATGACTGATTAGGTAATCTGGTCCAGACCCATGACTCAGCAAGTCATGTGATCTGTTCTAGACCCAATGACGTCACTATGACATCATTTGTTCTAGCACATTCTAACCAGTAGCATTAGTCCCTCTTATCTTTCGCTGACTAAGGCTCTATTGTTTCCAGCCAATGGCTGAATAGTCTCTTATCGTACCATAGTTAGTAGCCAATAGCGTTTACCTCTCTTGTAGATTTGAACCTTAATTAATGTAGCATAGCATGGTCTGTGCGTAGATAGCTGTAATATAAATACCGGGTGTACAACGACTAGAATCCCCAGTCTTGTTCACTTGGGCATTATCTGGGATCTAAAAACCAGGCCAGTACAAGTGTGTGACTACACCCACTATCCTTGCCCCAGCATTCACTTGAGTGTTGGTGTTTCATCCATCACTGTTGTTCTACCACAGTTCAGTTCTGTGGTTTTCTGATCTCGTTTCACCCTAGAGCTATAGATCCTGTTGAAGAATGAGATGGGAAGGTTGGTCATCAAGACATGGCTTTCAGCATCAGTGGAAGGGAAGGGGAGATAGTAATGTGTACATGCTTGATAACAACATATGAAGGAGGATCCATATTCTTTTGTTATGAGTTATGACTTCCTTGAAATGTAAAGGCTATTAATGTTGAAGCCTTGGATACAACTTAACTATATCCTGGGATTGGAGGCCATCTGAGGGTGTATTCTAAAGGGGATCTCAGAGGATGTTCTGGGATAGAGGTCAGATGATGGAATCCAAGAGAACAATAAGGAAATCAATTAGAGAGCTAGGTTCTAGGTCTAACCCTGTAACGGTGAGAATACGGATGAGACTATCCCTCTATAGTACATATATACTTATACTATAGAGAATAGTGCATAGACCAAGCTATGTATGTATGTGTATGGTAAGAGTCCATAACTCTGGGTCAAGGGTTGTACAGGAATAGGTCATTCATGATGGAGAAGCATACAATAAGTCAAAGGAAGATGGCCTAATGGGGAATGGGGCAAAGGGTATCTCATGGGCAAGGGGTAATACTACAATAGGACATGGGGCAAGGGCTTACTGGTCCAGGACATGAGAGCGAAGACAAATGAAAGGGGAAACACATAGAGATCCTGCTGTAAGGGTTGATAAACAGATGAAAGGAGCAAACAGGAGGATATATGCAATGTCCAATGGAGTAGGGTAGGGGTGGGATAGAGTATAGACGATGAGCAATAGACATGAAAGCATACCGATGTAGAGTAATCAGTGTAATGCTGCAGAAAATTGTAACAGTTTATGACATAGAATCATAGTTTCTGTGTTTGTCCTTCTATTTTAACATATAGAGAGGTAGAAAAATGGACTATAGTATTGTGAGATTGGTCAGTGTTCCTAGCAATGATTGGATGGACAAGTCATTTGAGGGGAATCTTGTGCTTCTGAGCAAAGTGATGGTCTATATAGGATATCTCTACTCCAGAATCTATCAGAGCAGAGGTTTTGACAGTTTTCAAAGTTCCTTGTGTGACGATGAGTTAGAGAGGTAAATGTAATGATTTTGATCGTTGTTCTACTAAAAGTACAGGGGTACAAGTTACTTTTGAAATGGAGGGTACTGACATTGTTACAGTCCTCCTATCTAAAAATCCTTTGGTTTGAAAAGTCAAGTGGACAGTAGGCCCACCGTCTCTTTTTCTACATCTTTTTCATCCTTTCTTTCTTCCTCAGTCTCCACTTTGCACACTTCCTTTCTTTCAGGTCACTTCCTTTGAGTTGGGCATTCCTTGGATAGATGTCCTTGAGCATGACATCTAAAACAGAGACCTTGTTACTTGTGTTCTGTGACTTGCTCAGTGGTGAGCCCATCTACATCCATAGCATTTGGATCTCTCAGGGTAGAAGGAGTTGGTCATCAAAAGAGGGGAGTATAAATTATAGAGGAGCAGGAGTGCTGCCTTTCAATTTGGTTGGCAAGTTCCCACTGTGTCTTGAAGTGATTGGCTTTTACATACCATTCACTGATCTTGTCAGGAACTGTATCCATGGATTGGATTCACATCAAAGGAGAGGGGATTTCTACAGCAAAGTATGAAATCAGTACTACTACATCTGAGGTTTCTTTTAGTCCAGCTTGGATGGCTTTCATCTTGAACATGTTGATATAATTTGACAAGTTGTTGTCTCTTCACACATGATATGTAGTGAGCCACTCTAGCACTTGATGTTTGAGATCTGAATGTTCAAAGTCTGCCTTGAACTTGGTAATAAAGTCGGCAAACATTCCAAAAGTGTTGACATCTAATGCTGTGTTCTGAATGACCATTGCCCAAGTCTTGGCTGGTCCTTTCTTCATATATGAAAGTGTAAATGCAACCTTCATATTATCATCTTTATAGATCGCCTAGTTAACCAGGAGATATGTTCATACACTGCTGAGCCAATTGACTGCAGTGTGGAGACTACCATCATATTCTTCAGGGGTGTTAAGCTAAAGCTCAACAGATTTTGAGGATGAGGACATCCTAGCTTGTCTAAGGGGAGGAGAGAGTGTAGGGGTTCTGGGATGAGCAGTCAATGGGGATGGTAGTTGAGAAAGCTGCTGCATTAAAGTGGCAGTATTGTCATCAAGGGGATCTAAGTTGAGGTCCTCTTTAGCAGAGGGTTCCTCATTATCTGTAGCTTCATTTGTGGGAGAGGGAAGGGTGGGGGATTGTTGGCCTCTAAGGATGCAATAGAAACTGGGGAGATTTTGATTTGAAATGATGAGAGAGGGGGTGTGCACATGACAATGGTGGCACTACAAGAAGAAGCTAGATCTTTGTTACACTTGGCCTAGGTAGGGATGAGTGTAGCTCTTGAAGGGAATCTGGTTTGGCCTTCATAGAGAAGGTATCAATGCCTCACAAGCTGGAGGGCTTAAGTTCAGGTTCAAGTGAAGCATAGTTGTCCAGACAGACTATAAGGCAAAGGACTAGAGAAACTGATGGATTGATCAATGTAGATATCGAAGAATACAAGAGAGATCTAGCTTAAAGAACACTAGTACAAGGCACTGATCTAAATAGGTATCTGACTGATGCATGGACCATGCCAAGTCTACTATGGAATGACTCATAGTGAGTTAGAATGAGTCATAACTATTGTATCATGGTAACCATCAATCAAGGGAATAAAGGGGAATATGAGGTCTTCTGGAAGTGAAGCCTGGAAAGAGAATAGCATCCATTTAATGGGAAAATCAGTCAAGATAATAGAAAGATTATCATAGGATCAAAAGAGGAAAGATCAAGGAAAGAGAATTGGTAGAATAGAAGAGAAAGGGGAATAAAATGTAACAGAATCTCTTAAGACCCCTTTTGGAATATGCCATATGAAGGCCTCCAATCCTGGGATATAGTTAAGTCAAGTCAAAGACTTCAATGTTGACAGTCTTGCCATTTCAAAGAGTCAAACTCATAACAATGTTCTAGTGAGAGTACTGGTTTGGTCTGGGCCTGTAGCTGCTTAATGATGCAGGCTTGCTCAATTTGGTTGTTACGCTTCCTAGTATCTCTCGATGATGAAATCGAAAGACACTACTCTAGCTTAGGAGCTTAGAGGACAAGACTAGAACCTACATGGTATTGTGTAGAACTAGCTTACTGCTACAAGTACAATGCACTGTCTACTTATACTATGCCCAGTGGTGCACAGACCACCCTGACTAAGCGTTATCATAGCGATCTATGGGGCT
Organism: Xerocomus amazonicus; assembly: GCA_038089295.1. NCBI lineage: Eukaryota > Fungi > Basidiomycota > Agaricomycetes > Boletales > Boletaceae > Xerocomus > Xerocomus amazonicus. The sequence goes on from JBBPKO010000175.1 coordinate 33,803, forward strand.
ATGATTAAGATCAGCTGGGGATTTGGGGTGATAGCAATCAAGTGGGGATTGATAAGGGAAACGAGGCAAGATAGCAATCATTGCCTAGAAGGAAAATAGTGTCCATCGATATGAAGAGATCTGATCAAGACAAGGATGATAAGAGCGATCATAGAAGAGCGAAGGTGAAAAGTGAGAAAAACGTAACAAAAGCTCCAGCTTTAGACATCAGTCACCGACTGATTCCTTACCCTCCATCTTAGTACTGGCCCTTTGTGGCCCATGCCTCGTCTCGTTCATCATGATTGTCTGCTGGGAGGGGGGTAGGTTCATAGAGGTCATTGTCTTCTGTCTTCGCATTATAGTCAGGGGGAGGACAGGGGGCCCATCCATGAGCATGTCCGCAAGTGGCACAGATGCCAGAGGGACAATTTTCTTTTGCATGACCAGGGGTGACTTGTTGACAGACTGGACAGGTATAGATCGGGCAATGAATGCCCAAATGAGTGTCATACTCCCCGCAGTGGAAGCAATAACTTTCCCAGGTTGTTGGAGTATTGACATCGATAGGATTGGCGCGGGTTCCTTCCTGATGTAAAAATGTTCGTCAACGGATAGGAGAGGTGGGCAATCCGAATGATGAGGTAATAGTCTTACGTTGAGGCCAACGATGGGGAGCAGGTGTGGGGGTCTGACGAGTATCTGGTAACATTGGAAGGGTGAGAGGCAGTGGTGAGGGAGATGATGTAGGAGGGGACGACGGAGGGGATTCAGTGACTAGTCGATGGGGGAGTGGAGCAGGGGACAGAGAGGCCAAGTAGGCAGAGCGAGTACAGGGGAGGATTGGGTCGTCGTCCTGTGTCAGGTAGCTACGTAATGCTCCCGGGTGAAGAGTACGTAAAAGGGGGGAAAAGATCGGCGCAACTAGGTCATAGAGGAGTGTATTGACAACGTCCCCGAAGCGCAAGAGAAACAATAAGTCCAATGTCTGGATACGGGCTTGGGCAATACAGATACTTCCCTCTGCCACTAAAGCGGGGGGACGATTGTGGGGGGTAAGTTGATGCATGACCAGGCGAAGAGTGGAGTAAGTTAGGTAGAGGTTACAGGCCTCCAACATGGCCTCATCGGCGAGGGGGTGGGTTACGATTGACATCATTAAGACGACATCCTGAAGAATAGTGCCAAAAAGGAGTCGACAGGGAAAAATGGGCAGGAGATTGGCATGGAGGGGGATTGGATCAGGTAGGACGGGAGCAGTGGTTGATTCTGACATGATGTTCGACAGGTGGCGGATAGCAGGCATCTGGAGAGTCAACGAAGTCGATAGGACCTTTTGTATGCTACCAGTGTGGTCCGTGTGCTGGATAAGTTGTCTTCCGGCTCCCATGTATTTTCGGCATGGGAATACCCTTTCCATTTGATCAAGTATCGTCGGCGTCCCTTTTCTTCTGTGTGGCATAAGATACGCTCTACCTCCCATTGTTCCTCATCATCAATAATCTCTGGCAGAGGACAAAGTGTCGGAGTTCTGAACTCGGGGGTAGTGCAGAATGGAGAAAGGAGAGAAGCATGGAAGACATCATGAATCTTCCACGCCGAAGGAAGTTTTAGTCGATACGCCACAGGAGAGATTACCTGAGTGATGGTAAAAGGTCCTTCTCATAACGGGTTTAACTTTTTCCATGGCGTGCTTCGACGGAGATTAGATGCCTTTAGCCACACCTTTTCGCCGACCTTCCATAGACGGAATTTGCTTCGGATTCGTGATTTCATCAACTGACAGGACAATTCATGCGCGGCGGATGCTTCTAATCACGCCTTCCCTAGTTTGGCCAAGCAGTCGGTCAGTGCGGGGATGAATGTCTTCCCAAGGGCTGGGTATGCCCGTGGTTCGTATCCTAGGATAAGGGAGAATGGGGAGCATTTCGTAGAAGAGTGCACAGAAGAGTTGTGATGGAACTGGGCGAGCGGGAGGAATTCTGGCCAGGTGGTAGGTTCATTACCACAGAAAAGTCATAGATATATTTCTAACTCCTGGTTCACCTGTTCGGTTTCTCCATCGGCCTGGGGGTGGTACATGGAAGACAGAGCAACATCATAGTGTAGTAAGCAAGCGAGCTCTCTCACAAAGGCAGAAGCAAACTGTGGGCCTCGATCTGAGATAAGTCGGTCATGCAGACCAAACTGCAGGAAGACATGGTGGAAAAAGAGGGTGGCGGTGCTGGCAGTGTCAATAGACTTCGAACAAGGGAGGAAAATCACCCCCTTAGTAAGCCCATGGTCGACCACGACCATGACTGAATTGAGGGAACCAACCGGGGGAAGACCACTGACAAAGTCAATGGAGAGCTGCTGGAACGGGTGGACGGTGGAGGAGGAGAGGGGAGAAAGGGGGGGAACAACGGAGGAGGTAAGGGGTTTCGAGGACTAGCAGTCAGGGCAGCCAGCAACGAAAGAGTGGACAAAGGTCGACATGCCAGGCCACCAATAGTCATGCTGGAGAAGAGCGAGAGTGCGGAACTGCCTGCCATGGCCACTGGCCGGAGAGACATGAATGGAGGAGACAAGAGCGTGACAAGAGGAAGGGGGAATGTAAAGGCGAGAGTGGTAGTAAAGGAGGCCATCTACAAAGGAACAATCAAGGGCCACAGAGTGAGGAAAAAGTGGGGAGCCCTCTCTCATGCGTTCAAGGGCGGTGAGGACAAGAGGGTCAGAGGAGGTGGAAAGTGCAATTTTTTCACAGAGAGCAGTGTCAATGAGATTGATAAACAATGTTGGGGGAAGGAGCACGATGTCGGCATTGTCAGCAGACATGTCGGAGGAGGAAGAACATGAAAGGGCATCGGCAGGACCCATGGTGGAGCCCGGCTGAACAGAAAAGCGGAGGTCGAAGTCCTGGAGGAACAACATCCAGCGGGCCTGATGACGGGAGAGGCAGTGGGGCTGTTTGAAGTAGGCCAGGTTCTTATGGTCAGTGTAGACCACCACCGGGAGGCCTATTCCTTGCAGATAGTGCTTCCATTCTGTGAGAGTGTGAATTACAGCTAACAGTTCCCGGTTGTAAATATCATAGTTCCATTCGGCCGGGGAAAGCGTGCAAGAGAGGTATGCACAGGGGTGCAAGTTGCCATTGCTGTCTTTTTGCATTAGGACTCCTCCCGTAGCAAGGAGGGAAGCATCGGTCATGACGAAAAAAGGGGTGGTAAGATCTGGGAGGAGAAGGACCGGCGATGTGGTGAAGAGGTGCTTCAAGGTGTCAAAAGCTTGTTGGCATTGCAATATCCATGCCCAGGGGTGGTTAGCATGAGTAAGAGAGTAGAGAGGGGCAGCAAGATGAGAGAAGCTGGGGATGAATTTCCGATAGAAATTGCAAAACCCTAAAAACGAGCGAACTCCTTTCACTGTTGTTGGTGGAACCCACTTGGTGATTGCAGTGAGTTTTACTGGGTCCATTCCAATGGAGTTGTGAGTGATGATAAGTCCTAGATATTCTACAGATGAAGCGTCAAACGTGCATTTTGACAGCTTCAGGAAAAGAGAGTGTTGACGAAGTCGTTCGAGGACGAGACAGGTATGGATGTGATGAGTTTCTAGTTCAGTCGAGTGAATGAGGAGATCATCCATATAAATAACTAGCCATCCCTGGGCTAGATAGTCACGGAACAAATGGTTCATGAGGGCTTGGAATGTAGCGGGGGAGTTGCATAATCCGAAGAACATGACTGTCGGTTCGAAGAGACCAAAGGGGGTGATAAATGCTGCTTTCCACCGATCCTCTGGTTTGATGAGGACATCATTATATCTCCACCGGATGTCCATCTTGGTGAAAATGTGTGACCCTCGAAGTTTATCGACGAGGTCCTGAATGAGAGGGAGAGGGTACACGTTCTTCACTGTATGTTCGTTTAGGTAGCGATAATCCTGGCACGGTTGAAGATCCCCAGTTTTTTTTGGGACAAAGAAGAAAGGGGAGGCTTGTGGCGACATAGAAGGGGTTATCCTACCAGCCCTGAGGTTCTCATCAAGGAACTTTCTACACGCGGTCATTTCCTGAGGATTTAGCTGATAGGTTTTGGCCACTTTTGGTGTGAAATCTGGGGTAAGGGTGATGGTATGGTCAAATGAGCGAGAAGGAGGTAAAGTTCCTGCTGTTGGTTCGTCAAAGACATCTCGGTAGTCGGCTATGAAGGAGGGGAGAGTTTGTTCCGCCTTCTTGCTTTTCTGGGTGAGAATGGTGGCGATGGTGGTTTTGGCAATAGTTAACTCCTTTTTCCATCGTTCTCTTTGTGCGAGTCGTCGAGTAATCTTTGGATTGGGAGAAGTGGAGAGAAATTGAAGCCCGAGAGGGGGTTCGTCTAGTTTGTTAATGGATACCAATGGTGGTAGATGGATGGTATTCGTGGCCCAATCTATGGTCGGGTTTGCCTTCTGTAGCCAGGGAAAACCAAGAATTATCTGCTCTTTCCCCAGGTTTGTTACTAAAAGTTCATCTGTCCAGGAAACATCCTGGAAAGTAAGCGGAATTCTGGCCTTCCACCAGATGGCTCCTCCCCCATTCTTACTTCCATCGATGTTGTTTACTCTGAGAGGAGGAAGGAGTGGTAGTAAAGGAAGACGGAGTCTTTGTGCATACGCTTGATCGATAAAATTTCCGGAGGCCCCACTATCCACTAGGGCCAATAGGCCGACTTTCTTCGTAGCAGTTGCCAGAGAGAGGGGAATTCTCATGGCATTCTCATCAGTCTGACTAGAGTACATTGCTGCTACCTTTGCTGCTGTAGGAGGGGAAGACGTTGACTGTTCTTTCCTCCTGTTTAAAAACCCTGGACCGTAAGCCTTGCTATATCTATGGCTTGGGGGTCCTCCTGTTCTCCTTCATAGAAGGCCTTCAAACTGGCCCAAATATTCAATGGAGTATTCCCTTTTTCAACAAGGGACGAGATATAATCCGTCAATTCTGCATCCATTGTTCGTTCAACCGGCTGTGGGGGACGAGGTTCGGGTAGGCCGACTGGCACTGTTCGTATGTTGGAGAGGATCTGATTTGGGGGAGTTGGTAAGGGACGAGGGGGATACCCCCAAGGAGGGAAAGATGTTCGAGGGGGGAAAGGTCTTTCGCGAGGTGTTTGGCGGATAGGAGATAGGTTCTTCATCTCTCCATGATGTCTTCCTGTCCAACATCCGACTTTATGACAAATGAAACACCTGTTCTCTTGCATATGCCTTGCTCGACTAGTCAGGGAATGTTACACTTCAAGTATCTTGTTGATGGTTAAGTCGAAAGATACTACTCAAGGCTTTGAGGCAAAGTCTCTTAGCGATGAGGACAAGTCTAGAAACTACGTGGTATTGTGTAGAACTAGCTTACTGCTACAGGTACAATGCACTGTCTACTTATACTATGCCCAGTGGTGCATAGACCACCCTGACCAAGCGTTATCATACCGATCTATGGGGTTATGATTGAGATCAGCTGGGGATTTGGGGCAATAGCAATCAGGTGGGGATCAGATAAGGAACACGAGGCAGGATATCGATCGCTGCCTAGAAGAGGAATAGTGTCCATCAATAACAAGAGATCTGATCAGATAAGAAAGATAAGGGCATTCATAGGAAAATGTGAAGGGAAAACAAGAAAAATGTAACAGAAGCTCCCACTTTAGATATCAGTCACCTGACTGATAATTACTTCCTCAATATTTGGTAGCCCATGCCTCGTCACGTTCGTCATGTTCGTCAGTGGGAAGGGGAGTGGGTTTGTAGAGATTGTTGTCTTCTTCTTTCACGTTATAACCAGGGGGAGGGCAAGGTGCCCACCCATGCGCATGTCCACAAGTAGCACAAATTCCTGATGGACAATTTTCTTTCGAATGTCCTGGAGTGACCCTTTGACAAACTGGGCAGGAGTAAGTTGGACAGTGGATGCCCAAATGTGTGTCATATTCTCCACAGTGGACACAACAACTTTCCCACATGTTTGGGGCATCGACGTCAATCAGGTCAGGTTGGGTCCCTGGTTGGTGAAGGAACGTTCATTTGTGAATGGGAGAGGTAGACAGTCCAAACGATGAAGTGATAGTCTTTCGTCAAGGACGACGATGAGGTGCTGGCGTAGGAGTCTGACGGGTCTCTGGTAGCGTTGGGAGTACAAGAGGAGGTGGTGACGGTGACGAGGTTAGAGGGGAAGAAGGAGGAGAATCAGTGGCTAACTGATGTGGGAGTGGTGCCGGGGATGGGGCAGGAGAGCGGGGGAGGTGAGTGCAAGGGAGGACTGGGTCGTCATCCTGCATCAGATAATTTCATAGCACTCCTGAGTGAAGGGTACGTAGGAGGGGGGTGAAGATTGGCCTAACTAAATCATAGGGGAGCATATTCACGACATCCCCGAATCGCAAGAGGAAAAGAAGGTCCAACGTTTGAATGCGTGCTTGCGCAATACAGATGCTTCCTTCCGCCGCTAAGGCAGGAGGACGGTCATGGGGAGTGAGCTGGTGCATGACGAGACAAAGAGTCGAGTATGTGAGGTAGAGGTTGCATGCTTCCAGCATGGCTTCATCAGTGAGAGAATGAGTGACTATTGCCATCATAAGGATGGCATCTTGAAGGATGGCTCCAAACAAAAGGCGGCAAGGGAAGATGGGGAGAAGATTTGCATGGAGTGGAATGGGATTGGGAAGGACTGGGGCGGTGGTTGATTCGTTAGACATGATTTGGGACAGGTGACGGATAGCTGGCATTCTGGGAGGTCAACGAAGTCGATGGGACCTCTTATATGCTACCAGTGTGGTCCGTGCGCCAGATAAGTTGTCTTCTGGCTCCCATGTATTTTTGGCATGGGAATACCCTTTCCATTTAATCAGGTACCGTTGGTGTCCCTTTTCTCCTGTGTGGCATAAGATACGCTCTACCTCCCATTGTTCTTCTTCATCGATGATCTCTGGTGGGGGTCGAAGTGTCGGAGTCCTGAATTCAGGGGTAGTGCGGAAAGAGGAGAGAAGAGAAGCATGAAAGACGTCGTGAATCTTCCAAGTTGGAGGTAGGTTTAGCTGGTACGCCACAGGGGAAATTACTTGTGTGATAGCGAAAGGTCCTTCTCATAATGGGTTTAGTTTCTTCCACGGAGTACTTCTGCGGAGATTAGATGCCTTGAGCCACACTTTATCGCCGACCTTCCAAGGTCGGAATTTGCTGTGGATTCTTTTCTGCATCAGCTGACGAGACAATTCATGTGCAGCAGATGCTTCTAATCACGCTTTGCCTAACTTGTTTAAGCGATCTGTCAGCGCGGGGAGGAATGTTTTTCCGAGGGCAGGATAAGCCTGTGGTTCATATCCAAATAAGAGGGAAAAGGGAGAGCATTTAGTGGAGGAATGTACTGAGGAGTTATGATGAAATTGGGCAAGGGAAAGGAACTCGGGCCAAGTGGTGGGTTCATTGCTGCAGAAGATCCGCAGATATATTTCCAATTCCTGATTTACTTGTTCAGTTTCCCCATCGGTCTGGGGATGGTAGGCAGAGGACAAGGCGACGTCATAGTGGAGTAAACGGGCCAGTTCCCGGGTGAAGGCAGAGGCGAATTGCAGACCGCGATCAGAGATAAGCTGGTCATGAAGACCGAAATATGGGAAAACATGGCGGAAGAAGAGGTCCACGGTCTCTGTGGCGTCAATCGTCTTGGAGCAAGGGATGAAAATCACCCCCTTAGTAAGACCATGGTCGACCACAACCATGACAGAATCGAGAGGACCCACCAGGGGAAGACCAGAGATGAAATCAACGGAAAGCTGTTGAAAAGGGCAGGTTGTAGAGGAAGAGAGGGGAGAAAGGGGAGGCACAAGCGGAGAAGTAAGCAGCTTTGATGATTGACAGAGGGGACAGCCAGCAATGAAAGAGGGGACAAAGGAGGACATGCCGGGCCACCAATAGTCCTGCTGAAGAAGGGAGAGAGTGCGGAACTGACCGCCGTGGCCTCCGGCCAGAGAGGTATGAATAGAAGAAACGAGGGCATGACAGGAAGAAGGAGGGACGTAGAGACGAGAACGAAAGTAGAGGAGGCCATCTTTGAAGGACCAGTCCTGGCGAGCGGAGCGAGGGAAAAGAGGGGAACCCTCCCGCATCCATTCAAGAGCAGTGAGGACAAGGGGGTTGGAAGGAATGGAAAGGGACAGCTTCTCTCGCAAGGCAGCATCGATAAGATTGATAAAAAGATTGGGGGAAAGGAGAGTGACATCGGCATTGTCGGCGGAGATGTCAGAGGAGGAGGATCAGGAAAGAGCATTGGCCGGACCCATAGCCGACCCTGGTTGAACAGAGAAGCAGAGGTCGAAGTCCTGGAGGAATAACATCCAGCAGGCTTGATGATGGGAAAGACGATGGGGTTGTTTGAAATAGGCCAAGTTCTTATGGTCCGTATAGATGGTTACCGGGAGGCCCGTTCCCTGTAAATAATGTTTCCACTCGGCAAGCGCGTGGATTACCATGAGAAGTTCCCGGTCATAGATGTCGTAGTTCCATTCTGCTGGGGAGAGTGTACAAGAAAGGTAGGCACAGGGGTGAAGGTCCCCATTGCTATCCTTCTGCATCAAGACTCCTCCTGTGGCTAGGAGGGAAGCATCTGTCATAACAAAGAAGGGGGCGGTAAGGTCTAGAAGGAGGAGAATTGGGGCGACGGTAAATAGATGTTTTAAGGTATTGAAGGCCTGCTGACACTGAGAAGTCCAGGTCCAGGGATGAGTTGCTCAGGTTAGAGAATAGAGAGGGGCGGCGAGATGGGAGAAACTGGGGATAAATTTCCGGTAGAAATTACAAAATCCCAGGAAGGAGCGTACTCCCTTTACTGTGGTAGGAGGGGACCAGCTGGTGATAGCAGCGAGTTTGACAGGATCCATTCCTACTGAGTTATGGGTGATGATGAGGCCGAGGTATTCCACCGATGCAGTGTCGAAGGTACACTTTGATAGTTTCAAAAAGAGGGAATGTTGGTGAAGCCATTCGAGCACAAGGTGAGTGCGCATGTGATGTATGACAAGTTCGTTCGAATGGATAAGGAGATCGTCTATGTAGATAACTAGCCATCCTTGAGCTAGGTAATCACGAAAAAGGTGGTTTATCAGAGCTTGAAATGTAGCAAGGGAGTTACACAGGCCAAAGAACATAATGGTTGGTTCAAAAAGGCCAAAGGGGGTGATGAATGCTGCTTTCCACCAGTCTTCTGGTTTGATGAGGACATTATTATATCCTTATTGAATGTCCATCTTCATGAAGATGTGTGACCCCCAAAGCTTGTCAACGAGATCTTGAATGAGGGGGAGAGGGTAGGCATTCTTTACTGTGTGTTCATTTAAATAGCAGTAATCTTGGCATGGTCGAAGATCCCCTGTCTTTTTTGGAACGAAGAAGAAGGGAGAAGCTTGGGGAGAGATCAAAGGGGTTATCCGACCTGTTTTCAGATTTTCATCGAGGAACTTTCTGCAGGCCACCATTTCTTGCGGGTTTAATTGATATGTTTTTGCGACCCGAGGAGAGAAGTCTGGTGAGAGCGTGATAGCATGATCGAATGGACGAGATGGAGGTAAGATGCCCTCTGTTGGTTTGTTAAATACGTCATGATAGTCTGTTATGAAGGAAGGGAGAGTTTGCTCTACTTTCTCGCTTTGTTGAGCAAGATCTGTAGCGATAGTAGTTTTGGCTATCTTCTGCTGTTCTCTTGCTCGTTTTCTGCGGGCAAGTTGTCAGGTGATCTTAGGGTTCAGGGAAGCGTCAAGGAAATGAAGGGAGAGAGGTAGGTCATTCTTTGTCATGGTTGGAGGTAAGTGAATCATGTTGGTTGTCCAATCAATAGTTGGGTTCATTTGTTGCAACCAGGGGAACCCAAGAATAATTTGTTCCTTCTCTAGGTTTGTGACCAATAATTTGTCCGTCCAGGAGACGTCCTGGAATGTTAGTGGAATTCTAGCCTTCCATCGGATAGCACCTCCTCCATTCCGACTCCCATCTACGTTGTTGACCCGTAATGGAGGGAGGAGGGGCAAGAGAGGAAGGCACAGTCGTTGCGCGTAATTCATGTCTATAAAGTTTCCTGAGGCCCCGTTGTCAATTAGGGCAAGGAGGTCGACTTTCTTAGTAGCAGTGGTCAAAGAGAGGGGAATTCGCATGGCATTTGCGTCATTCTTGCTAGAGTACACTGCGGCTACATGAGATGGCAGAGGGGAAGACATTGACAGATCTTTCCTCCAATTCAAAAACCCTGAACGGTTAGTCGTGCAATCTCCATCGCCTGGGGATCTTCCTGTTCTCCCTCATAGAAGGCCTTCAAATTGGCCCGAATATTCACAGAGGTATTCCCTTTTGCAATTAGGGAGGAGACGTAGTCAGTTAGTTCTGGCATCGACGCTTGTTCAGCTGGTTGTGGTGTTGTTTCTGGTGGGTTACTACTGCTGGACGACGCTGTCCTTATGCTTGATGGTGTCTGCATCAGGGGAGGAGGTGGAGGGCGAGGAAAAGGGGGTCGAGGGGAAGACGGGAAAGCTCCGCTGGAGTGGAATGGGGAGTGACTAGAGGGTAAATTCCTTGTATCTCCTCGGTGTTTTCCCATCCAGCATCCAACTTTGTAGCATAGAAAACAATGGTTTTCTCGGATATGCTTGGCACGGTTGGCAGGAGAGAGAGAGATGGCATCGATGTCCATTGCATTGGGGTCTCTTCGGTGAACTGCAAGAGTCCCTCCTCGGCGAAGGTCGGCGATTCGTTGTTGTTGCGCATGGAATTTAGCGGCGTTGGTAACCCATCCAGTGAGGGTGTCTGGGACAACAGCAGAGGAAAGGATCATTTGGGAGAGTCGAGAGTCTAATCCTTGTGCGAAAGCGTCGATAAGAGTGTTTTGGTCAGTCACTCCTGACCTTGCTGCATGTAATTGAAAATCTGCAATGTAGTTCTGAAATCCGTCCCTATCTTGGACGTTCTGTATAGTGTCTATCATTTTTCATCGAGCCATGTCTTTATAGTTGAATGGGAAGAACGTTTTCCGGAAGTCGTCCATCATATTGTTGTATGTTTTCTGATCAGCTAGGAATGCTGTTTCCCCGATCTGGCAATACCATTTTTCTGCGAAGGCCTGCCCTCAGCCTTTAGTCATTTTGCTCAACGTTACGAGCATCTTCTTTCCATCAGTGTTGTAAATTTCTGGGTTTAGAGTAAAGAAGGCCATCATGGCCATTCCCCAATGTGGTGCATCCTGTGAGTCACCAGAGAAGTCGCTGGGCAATCCAGCTTTCAATTCGATAGGGCGAGGAGGGGCTTCGAGAGCTTCAAGGGCTTCTTCCATAGCAGGTGGAGGAGAAAAGGGATGGGGTGGTGGAGGTGCGAGGGGTGTTACGTCAAGAGGGGAAAGCTCTTCTACAGGAAGAGGGATATCCTCATAGATTGGAGATGGTGAAAGGTAAGGGGAGGAGTGAGATTGAGTAGCGGAACTGTCGTCGTCGCTACTCGACGAAGGGGGTTGGAATGTGGGTGGAATGCTGGCGTTTGATAACCTCCAGTGAGGAAGAAGCTAGTTCTTTTGTTACACTTCGAGTATCTTGTCGATGGTTAAGTTGAAAGATACTACTCAAGGCTTTGAGGTGAAGTCTCTTAGCGATGAGGACAAGTCTAGAAACTACGTGGTATTGCGTAGAACTAGCTTACCACTACAGGTACAATGCACTGTCTACTTATACTATGCCCAGTAGTGCACAGACCACTCTGACCAAGCGTTATCATACCGATCTATGGGGTTATGATTGGGATCAGCTGGGGATTTGGGGCGATAGCAATCAGGTGGGGATCAGATAAGGAACATGAGGCAGGATATCAATCGCTGCCTAGAAGAGGAATAGTGTCCATTGATAACAAGAGATCTGATCAGATAAGAAAGATAAGGGCATTCATAGGAAAACGTGAAGGGAAAACAAGAAAAACATAACAGGGAAAGGGTGATGGCATTGACATCCATCACATTAGGGTCCCTTCAGTGAGCTGCAAGGGTTCCTCCTCGACGGAGGTCAGCGATATGCTGTTGTTGCGCATGGAATTTGGTGGCATCAGTGACCCATCCCATAAGAGTGTCGGGAACGACAGTGGATGAAAGGATCATTTGCGAGAGGCAAGGGTCTAATCCTCGGGCAAAGGCGTCGATGAGGGTATTCTGGTCAGTCACTCCTGACCATGCTGCATGTAGTTGGAAGTTGGCGATATAGTTCTGGAATCCGTCTTTGTCATGGAGGTTCTGCACTGTGTCCTGCATTTTTCTTCTGGCCATTTCCTTATAGTTGAATGGATAAAACGTCTTGTGGAAGTCTTCCATCATGACTTTGTATGTCTTCTGATCTGCAGGGAATGTTCCATCACCCAGCTGGCGATACCATTTCTCAGCGAAGGCCTGTCCTCGGCCTTTAGTCATCTTGCTTAATGCTACTAGCATTTTCTTTCCATTCATATTATAGACTTCTGGGTTCAACGTAAAGAAGGCTGTCATAGCCATTCCCCAATGTGGTGCATCCTGTGAGTCACCAGAGAAGTCACTAGGTAAACCGGCCTTCAATTCAGTTGGTCATGGAGGGGCTCTGAGGGCATCAAGGGCTTCTTCCATAGCAGG
>JBBPKO010000176.1:5333-15457 GCA_038089295.1 Xerocomus amazonicus
ATGGTTCCGGGTTTTGTCATCTTCCCCAACCGTCATGTTTTGGCGGTATTGATGGACTGGCTGCACTTGAAAGTACCCTCACCGCTCGCCTTGCCTCTGCTCCCGAGGGGTCGTACACCCGCAGGCTCTTCAATGATCACGAGCTTCTCCGAGCCAAGATCAGAGAAGAGGCAGACGAGCTCTGTCGTGCGGAAACCAAAGAGGAAATAGCCTTTGAAACTGCCGACCTGTTTTATTTCGCCCTCACGCGATGTGTCGCTGCCGGAGTGAGCCTCCGAAATATCGAAGAAGTCCTTAACAAAAAAGCTGCCAAAGTTACGCGACGGCCCGGAAATGCAAAACCCCAATTCTTGTTAAACGACAAGAATACTCAGGATACATCAAAGAACCGTTCGAAGCCGCAGGTCGCCTTCGACCCAAGTGCCCCTATTCTCATGCACACCGTTGATTTATCATCTATCGGCGTAGATGAACGTACTCAGTTGCTGAAGCGCCCTGTGTTAAGATCCGATGAAATGATTGCCAGGGTCAAGCCGATTGTCGACGATGTCCGCAAGAGGGGCGATACTGCCCTTTTGGAGTTGACAGCCAAGTTTGACAAAGCAAGGCTTGAGGCACCGATCCTCCTCCCGCCTTTTTACCCATTCACGGACGAGAAGCTGGATCCAGCAGTCAAAGCTGCTATTGACGTTGCTTATGCCAACGTGCGCAAGTTCCACGCTGCGCAGGTTCAGGACGGTCATTTAGTCGTAGAGACCATGCCAGGCGTCACTTGTTCACGGTTGGCGCGACCGATAGCACGCGTTGGACTTTATGTGCCCGGAGGGACAGCTGTGCTGCCTTCCACTGCCCTCATGCTTGGTGTCCCGGCCCAAGTAGCGGGCTGTGAGCAGATAGTAATCGCGACGCCTCCACGTGCTGATGGAAGTGTGTCCCCCGAGGTTCTTTATGTTGCTCACCTAGTTGGCGCGCATGCGATTCTCAGGGCTGGCGGCGCTCAGGCGGTCGCCGCCCTGGCTTATGGCACTCAGACGTGCCCCAAGGTCGACAAGGTCTTTGGTCCTGGAAATCAGTGGGTGACAGCGGCAAAGATGCTCGTCCAGAACGATACAGAAGCTCTGGTATCCATTGATATGCCGGCTGGTCCATCAGAAGTACTGGTACGTAGTGTCTGACTCTTCGTCGAACGTGGTGCATGTCCGCGGGCGTGCACCGCGTTCGTTGTTCTTGTGCGGATAACGAACGCGGTTTCATCCTCTAGGTCGTTGCAGACGAGTCATGCAACCCCGCATTCGTTGCCGCGGACCTTCTTTCGCAAGCCGAGCACGGTGTCGACTCGCAAGTCGTCCTGGTGTCTGCTTCCCTCTCAGACGACAAACTCAAAGAGGTAGAGAAAGAAATCGACAACCAAGCACGTGCCTTGCCACGAGTAGACATTGTGAGGGAGAGCGTCTCGCGGAGTCTGATTGTAAAAGCATCAGGACCAGAAGACGCGCTACAGTTTTCCAACGCATACGCACCCGAGCATCTCATCTTGCACTTGAAGGATGCACCCATGTGGGTGGAACACGTGAAGAATGCTGGAAGTGTGTTCGTTGGGCCCTATTCCCCCGAAAGGTTATTTTCTTGTCGTCCGATGTGCGCACTTGCGTGACTGACGACGGATTCGATAGTTGCGGAGACTATGCCTCGGGAACCAATCACACGCTTCCCACAAACGGATACGCCCGTCAGTTTAGCGGCGTAAACACCTTATCTTTCCAGAAGCATATTACCTCACAGGAGGTCACCGCAGAGGGTTTGCAGAAACTAGGCCCAATAGTTGCGACATTAGCAGATTGCGAAGGGTTACAGGCCCATGCCAACGCTGTTCGGATACGTTTGGGCAAACCCTAGAAATTAGAAATTTGTAAAGACAACATCCTGGCCCGATTGTTTTAGTCTAAAAAGTAGGCTGCAAGTATGCCTTGGTATACCCCTAGAAATACCGCAGCATATGCATAGCAATCTATGGAGTAGTCTATCGCAATAGTCAAACTGCTATATCCCAAAAATTCGGCGACAGCACACGTACATACTAGTTGGTTCGATAAAGTGCACGCTTAGCGACCTTGACGATAAGTGGTGTGTCAGGGAAGGAAAGGTTTTCCAGGTTTGTAGCGTACTAAAAATAAATAGATGTCAGTCGAGAGTCAAGGATGGCGACACACAACACGCACGGGTGTTGGCACGTCAGCACCAGTGATCCGTTCGACGGGTGCATCAAGGTAATCAAAGGCTTCACTCTCTACTATCTGGGCACAAATCTCGCTTCCGACACCGAAAGCAGGGAAACCACCCTCAACAATAAGTAGTCTAGAAAAGCATGAGAACGCCCAAGTCGGTGATGTAAGGATCCAAAGCGACTTGCCGGTTCGTCTTTTTGACCGATGATTTGATGGTATCAATGTCGAGAGGACGAATGCTACGGAGATTTATGACCTCTGCTTTAATGCCTTCCTTCGCTAGAATCTCCGCGGCTTCCAAGCTGTGGGTAACCATTTTACTGTGTGCAACAATGGTGACATCTGATCCTTCACGCTCGACTTTTGCCTTTCCAATGGGGAGGAGGAAGTTGTCGGACATAGCATCGGGGGACATGGGGAAGGAGACACCATACATCATCTCATTTTCAAGGAAGACGACTGGGTTTGGATCCCGGATTGCCGACTACATGACATAAGGACACATATCAGGAAGTGCGGGGCCGCATACCTTGAGAAGACCCTTGCAGTCTTCTGAATTCCAAGGGCTGACAACCTTGAGACCAGGAATTGAGCCATACCATGCAGCATAGTCCTGAGAATGTTGTGCCGCGACACCAGCAGCAGCACCATTGGGACCACGGAAAACGACGGGACACGGAACATTTCCACCAGACATGTAGTAGGTTTTGCCAGCAGAATTGACAATTTGGTCAATGGCTTGCATTGCAAAGTTGAAGGTCATAAACTCGCATCTGTGAGATGGTGTCAAGAAGAGCGAGGCGCGACGGATGGTGAATATACATTGGTCGGAGGCCGGCAAGTGCTGCACCGACAGCAAGGCCAGCAAAGCCCATCTCGGTGATGGGCGTGTCGACAACCCGCTTCTCTCCGAACTTGTCCAAAAGGCCCTTGGTGACCTGAAATGTGGGGGGTGAGGCGAACGCGTGGGCATGCCGAGGGAAGTACCTTGTATGCGCCATTGTACCGAGCGACCTCTTCGCCAAGAATGAAGACCGACTCGTCGCGCAACATTTCTTCTTCCATGGCCACGTTGAGAGCATCTCGAACGGTCATCTACGGGCAAGATGAGTCGTGTGAAGGGTACATGTACAAAGTGCGCAGACCGAGTTTTCGGACTGGGATGCATAACCGCGGGCGAGTGCAGCTGTACGAACGTTGAATGACGCAGCAGAACGAGCGTTTGTGACAGCAGGCGCGAGGCGGGAGAAAGTTGCACGAAGGGCAGCCATTTGGTGGAAGAAGGAGAAGAGAGGAAGTGGAGAAGTGAATGTGGGACGCGGCGGACAGACACGGAAGAAAAAAATAACATAACATAAGAGCATGTCCAAGCGACTCGTCGTCCTTCTCACTGGCGCATCCAGGTCATCCACAGTTTTCTTTCTTTTCTTCTCTCTGACTTGAACGTTCATCAGTGGCATCGGACTCGCCGTCGTCGCTTCCCTCCTCAACGAACACGACGTCGACGTCGTCGCCCTCGCACGTTCTACAACCCCTGAGCTCGTCCAGCTCATCACAGCACATCCCGCCTCTCTCCTCGCCATCCCGTGTGATGTGTGAGTTTGTCTCGTCCGTCCGTCTCAACGCCGGCCTGGAACACCTTTCAGCACAGATGAGTCCGCCCAGGCGCGTGCATTCAGCCAAGCAAAGGACAAGTTTGGTCCCGTCCTCGACGGCCTGATCCTGAATGCTGGCACACTCCAACCCCTCACACGCATCGCAGATCCGTCCGTCCCGCTCGACGAATGGAAGCACCACTTCGATGTCAACTTCTTCTCCCTCGTCAGCACGCTCAAGTTGGCCCTTCCAGCCCTACGCACGAGCCCAAACATCGGGCGCGCCATATTCGTCAGCTCAGGTGCAGCGACCGGGCACACACCTGGCTGGGCAACCTATAATGCGAGCAAGGCGGCCATGAACAGTTTGGCAAGGTACTTGTATTTCCTAACCCGGTCTCCCGGGGTCTGATAGACCACCCGACAGAACCTTGGCCAAGGAAGAACCCGCCCTCATTTCGCTGGCGATCGCTCCCGGGAAGGTCGACACAGCCGTACGTTGCCCAATCGTATCACTCCGGCGTGCACGCTGAGACCTCGCACCACAGATGCAGCAAGCCCTCAGAACTACTGGTGCTCCTCATATGGATCCGTCCGATCTCAAAGTGTTTCTCGACGCTTATCGGGACGGAACTTTGGTGAAACCGTCGGATGTTGGTTACGTGATTGCAAATCTCTCCCTCCATGCACCGCTCGCCCTCAGTGGTTCTTTCGTACGATACAACGACCAACATTGTAGGGAATATGCAAGGAAATGAAATAACTCGTCTCTTGTCTTCTATCGGAACCGAACACGAAGCCACTAATTGTCACCGGAGAAATCATCAAAGAAATCGACCGTCTGCGCCAGTCTCCTCCGCACGTTTATATTGTCGGGTGATTCAGGCGCGCATAACCTGTCATTATCATGATCCAACGACACACGACCTGTGTTGACAGTCCCATAAACCTCCCTTCCCAGCATCGTGCTCAAAAGATCATAGACGTTCATCACCATATTTTCCTTGATGTCCAGGACAAGGTTAAAAAAAATGCCCAAGCAGGTTGGGTCACTCCCCAAGAACACCTTCCCTGGCGACCATCACTAGCCATGTCGGCTATGGATACCATGGGTATCCAAACCGCAATCCTCTCGCCACCTCCTGTTGCCGCCACAGACAGAAGCGAGGCAAGGGCCATGAATGTTCACTTGTCACACCTTCGTGCAGCATACCCCACAAGGTTTGGTTTTCTCGCTGGGCTTCCCACTTTGAGTGATGTACAAGGTCCAATCCCTTTGGAGCAGTCACAGTGATTACCACCTAATGATTTGTCTCTCAGGTGCCCTTAGTGAAATCGCCTTCGCCATGGATCACCTAAATGCTGATGGCATCGCACTCGTTTCGTCCTATGGAGCCGGAAGTGCAGCCAGTAGGATTCCCTCAATTTTTTGCCCTCGCTTGACACCCACACACTCTGATAGAATACATCGCGGATGATCTTTTCGATCCCATCTGGGATGAATTGAATAGAAGACATGCAGTCGTCTTCATTCACGGTACGCAGACACCTTCATCGACACCCTATCCCCACCCCTTCCTAGGGCTTCCTATTAGTGAGGCAAGTCCCTCTGCCGATCAATTGCATTTATAGACCACCCAAACTCAACTTTGCACCCAAAAGGTCCCGAATGAAACCTACAAGGCAGCCGCTCATCTGGTCGTCACGGGCAAAAAAAGACGTTTTCACAGCGTCAAGATCATCCTCGCACATTTGGGTGGCAACACCCCCTTTTTGGCTCCCCGTGTGGCAGCCCTTTCCAATTACATGGGGTGCTCACTCACCCCGGATGAGATCCTTCAGGATTTCAAAACGTTTTACTATGAAACGGCTCTTAGTTCGCATCCGACAACCCTTGCTGCGATGGATGCGTTTGTCCCAACTGATCACATTCTTTTTGGAAGCGACTACCCTGGTGCGTGATTTACTTCCACCTACGTCCCGAGGATCCGTCTATTGACTGAACCTTGAATGCCAGCGGTCAGCACGGCGATCTCCAGTTGGTATGCCAAACATGTAGAGAATCATTATGCCGGCAAACCACACCAGTTGGACTCCATTATGCGACACAATGCATTGTACCTTTTTCCACGACTCGCAACGTAGATTGGCACCCGCCCGGCACACAACATGGCAGATGGAAGCAGCCGGATAGTGGGATAGGCTAGAAAACATGTATTGTGCGAGGTACAAAGCGTCAGGATATGAAGTGACAAATAAATGGGGCCAATCTATTACTATCCGGCAAGATACTATTAACCGTCTAAACACCTAGCCTGCAGGGCAACAACGCGTTTTAGTTTCTACGTCATGATGGGGCCGGAACAAACACTCACCTCCGCTTAGAATGCTCATAGACCAGGTAAGATATTGACACTGACGGCACAACCTGTGCATGTGTCAGTGAACCGTGAGTTTCGTCTGGGTATCATACAACCGAACCTTCGCCAATGTCGGAAATAATCCACGGTAAAATCCCCTCCAGCCATCTCGCTGGTATGTCTTTTGAACCACGTCCCAAATACCTGTATAGCGCTGTGGATGTCCCGGGGAGCCAGAAGCTTGCAATCGGGTGCGGACCAGACTCAGGGGATAAACGCTGATCGCGCCAACGCTTCCCGAAACGCTTCCAAAGGCAAGGAGAGCAAGAACGCCAGGTTCATCTAACCCAGTAGAACGTAGATATGCCAGCTTGAGAGCTTCAAAGGCACTCATGTCGATAGCGGAATAACTGTCAGAAGACAGAAGACGTAAAAAGACACAACAACATTTTTGACAGACACGTACGGAAAAACGCCCACAAGACCAATCTACGGTCAATTTAAGGGAAATAATCCAAAATAAAGGCGGAACACTAACGGATAGTCCACGATAGAATGCTTTGAACTTGCCGAGTTGCCAGACATGGCGCGCTGCGACTGCTAAACTTTGCTTCTGTCCAGTTATACTCATCATTTGGGTCTGCCAAGAACTCAGAATCGATATGACGAGAAGGTAAAGTGGCTTCAGACCTTTAACGTTTCGATGGGGTATATGCCTGTACTTTCGTGAACAAGAGCGTCCTTCCAATGGGTTAAAGCTTACTGAGTTGGCTTGATATCCCACCGATGCCACCCGATAGAAAGCGACTGCTGCCACTTATATCACGGGGGTCTTCGACATGATCCCAGTGCTTGGCGAATGCGCGTTTCTGTCCTCAAACACTGAGTACCGCACACGGAACATGGGCGCACGAAGAGAACGAACAGCCGTCTCGTAAGCCATGAACTTTATGGCTGACTCTGGAAATATCTTCAATACAGAAAGTCCATTTCCTGTCCAAAAAGCCAGGACACCGCCTTCGGCGTATATGCGTGCTATGGCACCACCTATAGCCTTCAGGCCGCTGACACTGGGTTTAGGGCCCACGGAGGTCCCTCCCATCTCAGGAGCACGTGTAATCAAGAAAACTTTGAGACGGTCAAACGGAGCGGTACATGTCCTCGAAACTACCCAAAGTGGAAAAACGTCAGTAGATGTCGTTCACGCTGACAAACGCCCCACCTGCGCCCGCTATACCACCTGCCAAGAGAAACTTGACTGCCGTGTGTCCATGCAACCAATCATGATGTTCCTCCGGCTCGTCCTCAACCTCGCCTTCATGGCTAGCGGGAGTCGGGTGTGCAGTAGGGGTTTGTGGCAAAGCCACCGATGCGAGTGTGTCCCCGGTGTTTAGACTGACATTACCTTGGATAGGTCAAAAGAAAATCATGGGTAGAGTACAAGAGCAAGTTACAAGGTGGCCAACCTTGCAATGTTGCCCTAGGTGGGACTCCTCCGCCATTTCGCATAAGTTTCTTTGCCTCGTAGTATCGGTAGAACTCGGAAGTTGATACTCTCCGAGGGTGAAGTAATAAGAAATCTCGAAACTGTGAAAAGTCGATGACATGAGAATGGGGTGAATGTGTCAAAAATGCAACGAAATCCGCCAAGGCGGTGGGTGAAAGGGTGATCCCTGGAGGTGTATTGAATACCGGGGAAACGTGTAGCATTGAGGCGACCTACCGGCGTTCTTAAACGCAATTCGGAGCTCCTCCGAGTCTAGATGGCCGTTTCCGTCCAGATCGAACTCATCGTGGAAGATGCACCACAGCTCTGACAAAAATCCATCCATGAGGGACAACAAGGCGATTCAACGTTCGACCATCACTGACCAGCCTCCTTTACTTCCGCATAATTCCAGAAGTCCGGCCAAGATATGTGGGTCGGTCTTTGACTGGAGATATGGCCACAACAACGCCGCAATAGTTCGTCTTCATAAATTCTCCGCATGTTCCCTGCCTTTTCTGGGACTAGCAGCTCTCCAAAGGAGATTTCCAGCGTGGCCGCGGCTTCTGAGCCCTGAAAGTGTGTATTGGGCAAGCATTGCCAAAGTTCGTGGAGTCTCCGCTTTCGACTTTCTTCTCCCTCTTGTTCCCGGAACTCGAGGAGGCGGTTTGGGATCAGATGATAAGGCAGAGGGTCGAACCTAAGTGGTGGAATGAGTAGGCGATCCCTAACGCCTGACAGACATGCTTCATAAATTTCATGCCCTGTAGGTTTTGGGCGCGAAGAACACACAATCTCCGACATAGAATAAAAGGTCGAACCCGCGATTCTAATGTCAATCGCAGACTGAAAGGGAGGGAATATCAAAAGAGCATCGTGGGGCGGGGTGCTGCTTGAACCAGTGTCTCGTCGTATGTTTGCGACTGCTTACTACCAAGTTATTACTTCCACATGGCAAAGCAATACTAATAGCTAGTAGCTAGGTAAAGTACGAGGCGGACCTAACCATAGTTTAGGTAAATAACTACACTGCACATCCTCTGTTTCATCCCCCAGGCCTCAGAAATAGCTGAGGTCAAAGTACAGTATTATGATCTGACTTCATAGTCCCATGCGAAGACTCAATATCAATATGCGATGCGATGTTACAGACACAAAAATGCGGATACGACCAGCGATCCGATACGCTGCAATCCCTGCGCCAGTGCACGACGGAGTGTTCTAGGTTTTGAGTTTTGTGGGATAATTTGTGGGGATCCTTCAACCTTGGTCTGCACGTGTTCAAGCGAACCCTCTCTCCTGGGAGGTTCCAACTTGACCAGCGTCCCGTAACCGGTACGAGGAGTATTATCCGGGAATTTCACCGTCGACGGTGGAGTGGTGCGCGCCGGTGTGCAGCTCGAAGCTAGTGTAGAAGAATTGTCGGAATGAGATGGCGCCCTAACATGGCTCGTACGCGAGGAACACTCGTATGTCAATAGCGATGATGGAGGGGTAGGGAGCTTGCGCGGGCCAAAAAATCGCGTGGCCTCGGGTCTTACTACGGGTATTGTTCGCTTTACCTCGCTTGTTTCCGAAACCGCGATATCCTGCGCTGGGATTTCGGGTAGTGGCCGGGAGACACGTGGTGGCGTCGGCAGCGGTGGGGGAGGAAGGGGTGGAGAGGGCAAAGGCGGTGTAGGTAGCGGTGGTGCAGGTAGTGGTGGCGAATGGCGGGACTGTAACATTTTTTTTAAAAAAGAAGAAAGACAAAGAGGGGCAGGGGACACACGATATATGTTGGTGCAACCGGCGAGTCACCCTGCGAAACTGATTCAGCTGACCGCGACTTTTGACGTGGAAGCGGAGGTGTCGGTGGCCGATATTCCTATCGCAAAGGTTGGAATCTCAATCACTATATCATTAACAAGTCACTTACAGCCTGTGACTTGCGTTTTCCTCCTGGCCGTGCCCAGGGTGTGGGAGAATGGGGGCGAGATAACGGATCTCCGTCGTAACTTTCAGATGGGGAAGGTGGGGCAAACGTGTAGCTCCTCGAAATCTCAAACTCCTGTGACTATGTGAGTATTGCCGGACGGGTAATTTCGCCGAGTATTGCCGCCCACCGTGCTGGCCGGAGACTGCCGCAATGGCTCTGCTTCGCCATCGAGGTCAGTTGAATGTCCTTCATGGGTCGGAAAATCAACTACAGTATTAATGGTAGGCAGTGTTGACCGCCGCTCTCTGGAAACCACTCTATCGATCACATCTTTCCAGTCGTTTGGGAGCTACTTGGCGCTGCATGAGGATCATTCATCATTAAAATGCACGCATGGGTTCCTCACCGGTGGTCTGTCATTCTGTACTGTAGAAGGCGAAGACATCGAAGAGAGAGAGATTTGTCTGAAAGGGGCCCCTGGAGATGAGGGAGGTGAAGGCGGGGGAGAAGGGATGAATTTTGGGACTGGCTTCCTGTGGC
>JBBPKO010000176.1:23153-41900 GCA_038089295.1 Xerocomus amazonicus
ATCGAAAGAGCGAGTGACACAGCTTGCTACCAAGAGTAGACCAAGTAATAAAAACAATACACGTACGTATGAACGACGCAATGTTAGATAGCGAAAATTTACGCACACCCAAAAACGAAAGAAAGGAACGTGTGCACAAAAGGAGCCACTGGGCGTCACCCACTGTGATCCTCAACGAGAAGGTTAAAGTCAGACATAAGTTTCTCTCTCTCTTGTTCACTGAGACCGGCTTCCGCAAGGAGATTGTCGACACGGACGAGTAGCCCTGAGGGGCCTTCCAGCGGAATAATATGAGCATCGAAGCGGTGGACGTCTGTATATTATCCCGAGTATAAACTTCAAGAGAAGTGAAAAGGAGACGAGGATTCTTACATTCTTTGAAAGTCTGGAATCGGGACTCGGATAGAATACTTTCGAATACCTTGGTGACGCCTGACCCGTTTGCCTTACTTTTATCCAGCTTCGCCTTTTCCCGGGTCAAAATCAATCCCGGCATGAGAACGTCTTCACGAACACGGGACGGCGCCCAAGAGAGTCCCAGACCAAGATCAAGGGATCGCCCCTTTCCCTTAGATTTACGGTCGCTACGTTTCGAAGAACTCAGTTCGACGCGTTCCGATGTATTGTAGCTTTGTCCGCATAGATGCCTCGCTCGGGTGTCGAAGATGGTATGCAAGGGAGTTATGGATCGAGTTTGGACGACACCGGACACGTGTCCTTCATTTTGGTTTGACCCAACTGGTAGATTAGAATTTTGAGGGTTCGGAGAACTAGGTGCAGAAAGGGGATGTTCAAATGCAAACGTCCCATGGGAAGTGCGTGGGATACGCCTGCCCGACGCACGACCCCAGCTAGAGGATTGTCCTACTGGCATGTTACTCACAATAGCTTTGCCAGTCGACATTGTTTGCACAGATACAGACGAAAAGGATATAACAGAGGTATCGCCCGTATGAACTGGTTTTATTGGAGACAAAGCCGGCAGATCGGTCTGCCCAGGATGGTGGGTAGCCGAGCGAGAATTTCCACCCGGTGCAGAGTCTTCCGAAATTGTCCGCTCTGATGAATGTAAATAAGGTTTGGAATATGGTAAATTGTCCCTCGAGATACGTGGACCGTGTCGGTCAACGGTAGAGGTGCTCCTGTTAAGTACAGAAACCGGACGTTCAAAGTCGAAGCTCCCAAGTTTGCTCCTGTGGTTTGTCATATTGCGCATAGGACCGGTAACGTTGGAGCTGGACGCCTTGTGAGTAGAACTATCGGAAGAGTGAGCGGGCAACCGCCCACGTGATTGCTGGCCGTTGCTCTCCTTTATTTTGGGCAAATCTTTACCACCAAATATTCGGGGAGTAAAACGCCCCTTGGACGAGCCAGAGTGCTGCGGGTCTACATGTGACAGGGGGTTTGAGACGAGGAGTTGTTCTCGGTGAGCTATAGTGACAGCTTTTGGTTTGGTGATCCCAAATTTGCTGGAATTGATCGCAGGTGGACTCACACCAGCTCCAGGAGTGGAACCGACCGCTTCTCCCGGTCGCTGTGGCGTCGGAGGTGTATGAATGATCCGGGGTATAATGGGTAAACGGTGTGGCACAAGAAGGGAAGACTGCTCGTTCTCTTCGGATGAGGCTGAATCTACAGCAGGTAAATGTGAGGAGAGGGAATGGCCGGTTGAGTGAGATGCGTGGTTATTCTGAGACATCGGGGAAGGATCTATGGGAAGGGAATGGGAAGGGAAGTCGATGGGCGGACGGGGGTCAGGAAGGGGTGACTGCGAAGGTGTAAAAAGCTTTTCTCTTTCCTTGCCCTTGTTCCGGAATCCGCTGTCTGGGAGGGCGAGCGCGGTTTTGTGGACGCTCTGATGGGAAGACTCCTCAGAAAGGGCAACTGCACTGTCATGGGGTGGACGCTCAGAACCGACCGAATGCCTTCTAGTGTGCGAACGAGGGTTTTGAGGGCTCTGTAGATGGGGGAGGGGAAGGTTACTGGATGAAGATTTGGGAGTGCTGCGCTGAGAGCTACCCAGACCGAAAGATCGACGACGAGGGCTGGCTGATAAAGGGAGTGGATTTGAAGGGACAGGGATTGAATAGGGCGATTTTGAAGTGCAAGGGTCGTCGACAGACTTTGGGGTGGTCGGGCGAGAGGTTAGCCTGAAAGAACGTTTGCGAGATGACTTGGTGGGGGGTTCTGACGCGGAAGTGGAGGTGGAGCCCTTCCTGACGGATGTCGAGGATGACTGCTGGGGGTTAGAGGTGGATGAAGGGGATCTACGGGAGAGGGATATGCCGAACAGGGCCTGTAGAAGTAGCCTTGGCTTGGTGGACGGGGGTGTTTCGGAGCGGGGGAAGCGGTGGTCGTTGGGGTCATGTGGGGCTGTAGGATTCGGACGGTCGACATCTGAGAGGGAGAGGGTGGAATGAACGCTGTGAGGGTGGAATGCATATGCATGGCGCGGGCCATTCATCCTGTTATCGGACGGAAGGGGCGTGATCGTGGAGTGAGTGGCGGTTGTGGTTGAGGAAATGGGACGGGTCTGAGGACGGAGGGACGGCTTTGGATAGCTGGAAGGGGGTGGGTCGAAGGACTCGTTGGTGTGGTTGTTGTGGTGAATATTGCTGTGAGAGGTGGAGGACATGGTGTCGGTGTGAGCGAGAGGGCGAGGACGAGAGCGAGAGCGAGGACGAAAGAAGGCCTTGAACTGTAGACAGAGCAAGTTGGGCATGAAACGGACGAGTGAACAAACATACACACTACACACCTTGTTTTCGTTCATCCTCCTTGACCGGGTACAGGTTCGTTCGAGTATGGGGGGGGGGGGGGGTCATTTGTGAGGGAGAGTGGGGGGGTCGATTATTTATCTTTCCATCATGCTCAGGCTCAGACGGTTTTCGTCGACTTGTTCTGTGATCTCACGTTCGCCGTCGTTTCCTTGTGTCGATGCACACGCTCAAAGAGAATCTCGCATTCGTCTCTCTCCATCTGACTCCGGCCCTGAACCACCTTACGCTCGTCCAAGTCCACTTTCTTACAGCGTCTATCACCATCCCCGCCCTCTCCCCCTCACATACGCCCCTCCCTTGTCCTCCTTCGACGTCGCCTACGAATCTTGGGGAACTCTCTCTCCAACCAGAGACAACGCCATTCTCCTCCACACCGGCTTATCCGCCTCCTCCCATGCAGCCGCCTCGCCTTCCAATCCCGCCCCTGGCTGGTGGGAAAAGTTCATCGGCCCAGGAAAGGCCCTCGACACCAACCACTTCTTCATCATATGCACAAACGTCCTCGGCGGCTGCTACGGCTCCACCGGTCCATCCTCTTTCGATCCACAATCTGGCCAGCGTTTTGCCACCCGCTTTCCAATCCTCTCCATCTTCGACATGGTCAACGCCCAGTTCAAGCTGCTGGACTCTCTCCACATCGATCGTCTATACGCCAGCGTCGGTTCTTCCATGGGTGCAATGCAGAGTCTCGCCGCAGCCTGGCTCTTCCCAGATCGCGTCCGCAAAATCGTCAGCATCAGTGGCACTGCTAGAAGCACTCCAGGAAGCATAGCAATGCGTCATGCCCAAAGAAGTGGTCCGTACCGTTGCCCCATTCACCTTCCCAGCTTAACCCCCCTCCCAGTCCTCATGGCAGACCCTAACTGGAACAATGGCTTCTATTATGATGCCTCGCCTCCCCATACCGGAATGAAACTAGCCCGCCGTCAGTTTATTTTCTCCTACCTCCGAATAACTCGATCTCACCCATCATCAGAGATCGCCACCATCACTTACCGCTCCGGTCCAGAGTGGGACTTGCGCTTCGGTCGCAAGCTGCATCAAGACGTTGCTTCCCCAGAAAATGCTTCAGACAACCAATTCAGGACCCCCACACTATGTCCAGATTTCCTCATCGAAACCTACCTTGATCACCAAGTAGGTCTGTCACGAACCCGACGCATTCGTTACTCGATTCACACATCATGAATCTTTCACTTACCTCTTTCCCGCCAGGGAGAGCAATTTTGTTTGAAGTACGACGCCAACTCGCTCCTTTACATCTCAAAAGCGATGGACCTGTTCGACCTCACCCTTCCTGCCCTTGAACAACTTGACTTACATCCAAAACCACCCACTTCTCATCCGTCCACGCCCACCCCACTCGCTCGTTCCAAGTCTCATCCCCCTCCAGCTAATCAACCACCACACTTGCCGGAGCTAGCCAAAGGCCTCAGTCCACTCGCATTAATACCCGCTCTTGTTTTGGGAGTACAGAGCGATATCCTGTTCCCAGTCGAACAGCAGCGCGAACTCGTTGACGCCCTTCGAATGGCAGGTAACACCCAGGTCAGCTACTTTGAACTGGGCGGCGTTTGGGGACACGACACTTTCTTGTGAGTGCTTTTTTTTGTGTTTGACCCGGGGGAGGAAGCAAAAGGAGCGAGACAAGTGTGACACTAGTCTCCTGCCGATGTAATATATACCGAGGCGCGTGCTGTGCATATGCTCCGCCCGGATCGATCCCCCACCATGGAGTTCAGGTGGCTATTAGGCCCCCGGGTTGCCACCGCCAGGGGAATGAAACACGATTGTCGTGTGATACTAATAGCCGACTACATTTGACAGGCTCGATGTACTAAACGTTGGAGGGGCCGTAAGGGGATTTCTCGCTTGAGAGATGTCGCATTAGAGTAAAGGCGTTTGAGTGTTAGAGCAGTATAGTTTCCATTTGTTGCACAAGTATAGAAGTGACTAAATCCGGTGGACTCGGACAAGAGCGGGCAGCTGCGACCTTTCTCGTCTCGGATCTCTCCTCTTCCTATACCATGAACCGAATATTTGGCACGTCAGCCGCCAAGAAACAACCCAAACCAACACTCCAAGATGCAATCAATTCCGTAGGTTACACCCCATCTCACCGGACAGTCCCGCCACCGACACAACCCAGACAGACACACGAATAGCCTCGATCGAGGTCAACATCAAGAAACTCGATGGTGAACTGATGCGATACAAGGAGCAGATGGCCAAACTCCGCAACGGGCCTGGAAAGGTGAAGACTGGTCACCGTCGACTGCGTTCTCTACACTCACGTCCGTACCGATCACCAGAAAGCGATCGAACAGCGTGCCCTTCGCGTCCTTCGACAAAAGAAGATGTACGAAGGCCAGCTCGCTCAACTGGTCCAACAGACCTTTAACATGGAGTCCGCCGCGATTGCCACGGAGAACTTGAGGAACACAATGGCGACCGTGGAGGCGATGAAACTTGCGAACAAGGAAATGAAGAAGCAGTATGGAAAGATCGATATCGACAAGATAGAGGTGCGTCATCCATGGTACATCGCCGTTCGGGGTACAGATTCAATGAACGATAGAACATGCATTATGATATGGAGGAGTTGCTGGAGCAAGCCAACGAGATACAGGAGTCTCTAGGCAGATCTTACGCGGTACCCGACGAGCTTGACGAGGCAGATCTGGAAGCTGGCAAGTTCCTTCCCCGCGTCACATCCCCTATCGTCTAAGGGTTCCCCAGAGCTTGACGCACTGCAATTCGAGGAGGAAGAGGAAGGAACGTCATATCTTGCGGAACTCAACAAAGACAAACCAGACTTTGTGGACGACCCACCAGTCCAACTCGACGAGGCGCGTCTCCGGGTTTAGTGGTGTCAACAACATTCTGCTCATGTCCCTTTTCAACAGCCTAGCCACAAGGAAGCAATCAAGTCGACGGGATGAGAAATCGTACGGTTCCAAGTATCACGACATTCAGGTATCCAGTAGCACATTTATATTATCGAAAGCTAGCCATATCGCTTCATACCACCGCCATCCGCAAACCAGTCATTGGTAATACGGGATTCCGCCGCAGTCGCGGTGTTGAGGATGATGGATTTGCTCTGTGTATCTACGAATCTTATTAGCCGTGCTCGAGTTTCAATCGTACATAATCTTACAGGCATCGAATGCTTCATATCCATTTTCCCGACCGATCCCGCTGTCTTTCATGCCCCCCCTGCAACGAGTAGCTGTTTGTCTCAGGGCAGACTCGCTTCTTCACGGACACGTACCAAGGAGAACTGGGATCATTACGGTGATGTGTGTTCACCCATACAAGACCTGCCTCAATTGCTTCTGCAACGCGGTGCGCCCTTGACAAATCAGAACTCCATATGCCTGCACCCAAACCATACTTGCATGCGTTGGCGAGCGCTACGCCTTCCTCTTCTTCCTACAGGGGATCACTGTCAACCATCTACAAACGTAGCACTAGTGCTTACACGGAATTTCTTGACGACGACCACAGGCCCAAATATCTCTTCTTTCCAAATTTCATCGTTCGTGTCCACGTTTGTGATGACCGTTGGTGGATAGAAGCTTCCTGCAGAGAAGTCGAAATTATCTAGTGCTGACTTTCCGGTCATCCGTTCCCCGCCAGCAACGATTTTCCCGCTCTGGCGGCTTTCAATCATCTGTTCTATCTTCTCTAGTTGTTTGGGAGAAATGATGGATCCCATTGAAGATTCTGGATTTGAAGCTGGGAATCACTAGTATGCGTGGATGTTCGACGAGCAAACCAAGTTATAAAACGTACGACTTCCCATACGCCATCGTATTCTTTCGACTTTATCAAGAAATGCTTGCATAAAGTCATTGTAAATCTTTTCTTGAACAATTATGCGGGTTCCTGAGACACATGTCTGCCCAGAGGCGATGAACGATGCAAAAGCGACCCCATTCACTGCCGAGGGGAGGTCCGCATCGTCGAACACGAGGATTGGTGCCTAGCCGTGGAGTGAACTAGGGTACTATCAGTCGTCCGAAAACTCACTTTGCCACCGAGCTCGGCAGTGAACGCAGCCAGATTGGCACCAACAACAGCGCCCAATGCGCGCCCAGTTTGTGTTCCAGCCTTTAAAGGAGAGTTTCCATTCTGTAACAAGAACACTTCGCCCGACTGCTTACTGTTATGTCGACTTTTCGGACAAGCGGATGAGAGGCGAGTCGCTTCCCTGTGGTGTGTCCAAAACCAGGAAGAACGGTGAAAACGTCATTGGGAACTATGCAGTAGTCGGCCGACACATGGAGTCAATCTCTTTTTGTCACCAACCTCCTGCTTCTTGTGTCAATTTAGAGAATTCGAGCAGCGAAATTGGTGCAAGCTAATATATAGCTATAACTCATGGTCGAGGTTAAAGACTGAGAACATTACCTCGGACGGTTTGACGATGACACTGTTACCGGCAGCCAATGCCGGGGCAATCTTCTTTATAGCAATGAGCAAGGGATGGTTAAAAGGCTAGTTTCATTCCACTCCGCTGAGCATTCGGAAGGAGGTGGGATATTTGAGAACTCACGGTGATTTGAGCGACAACACCGAGCGGAATACGGTGCACAAAATTGAGCAACTTTCCTTGGGTGGGTGCCACGAATCCTTGGTGTGTTCTCAATAGAGCGGAATAATAGCGTCTGCATCCTATGGTTCAGTCATGACCGATTGTCTTACAGAAGAATTGACAGACAGCCATTCTGGCAAGCGGCCGATTTGAGCAGTCATTTCACGGATAGCTCTTCCGGTCTGAAGGGTCTCTATGCTTGCCATCGTCGTGGTGTGTTCTTCAAGTAATTGAGCGAGGCGCGAGAGAACGGCAGCGCGGGTGAGGATCGGTGCTCTGGACCATGCGCCAGATTTATATGTGTCGTGGGCACGACACACAGATACGTCCACATCTTTGTCAGTAGCGGCATCCACACTGTTTCTGCGTGAACAAGGAGATGCAGAAGAGCAAGTCAGACAAACGAGCAAAGCCCATGGCCTGTTGCCGGATTGTAAACGGTGAATCTAATTGTGTATGCTATTGAGCGAGCTGTATATTTATTTAAGACACCTACCGTTCTCTCGGAATCCGAGCAGTAGCTAGTTGTAAATGGTAGTGGTGTTGGATCATGGGTCTATGTGGCTGTGCGCGCCACCGACGCGATACAGTCACGTGATGACGAAAATGCTCGCTTGTGTTGTTCTTCTGTCAGAATCTTTCTGGTGCTCCGTCATGTCCAACCAGCCGCTCCGACGTTCCGCCCGGGCGACTTCTGTCGGTCCAACTGGCACAGTTCCAGCCAGAGCTGCTCCCATTCTAATCACTAATGGCGCCACTAAACACGCACCAGCCAAACCCACAAAACCCCTCGCCAGCACTACCACCCGATCTTCCAAGCGCGTGTCCTCACCCATTCGTGAGTCGCCTCCCCGGAAGCGTGCTCGCTCGAGAGGTACACAGTCTGACACTGAGGATGGAAAATCAACCGCGTTGAAAAAAACCTTGTCTGGTAGGAAACTAGGTAGAAAACCAACCCAGAATGGCCTATCAATCGTGCCCGAAGAGCATCAGCAAATGAAACCCTATTTTAACCCCCTTCCAACCCTTCCGACTCACTCGAGGCCTCCCAATCAGCTATTCGTATGGGGCGCCGGTAATTTTGGTCAGTTTGGAATGGGTCCCGACTTTTTGGGCGAATTCTCCTTTCCCAAGCGGAATACGTGGGTAGACGAAAAAATCAAAGAGGGCGTGTTTGGATCAGAAGGTGCTGGCCTCGAGGCAGTCGCAGCCGGAGGGATGCATACTCTTTTCATTGATGAAAAGGGCACAGTGCGTCATTTCTCACTCGCACCGTAGTTGTGTATTTATTTCCCTTGCAAGGTCTGGTCATGTGGAGTAAACGACGATGCCGCGCTCGGCCGTGTCACGAAAGATGTCCCCGACCCTGATAATCTGGGCTCCTTCATCGATATCGACACCGTCACATCTTACCCTTATCCGCTACAGTCCTTGGTAGACGAGAACTTCCGTGCTGTGTGCATTGCTGCAGGGGACAGTGTATCCGCCGCCATCAGTTCTGACGGTGAGCTCCGTGTTTGGGGTTCTTTTCGTGTAAGTTCCTTCTTTTCTCTCCCTCGATCGGAGATTGTTTACAGGTTTCAGGCCGACGAGGGTTCTCTCGGGTTCTCCAGCGATACCAGACACGAGTTCTTACCCGTATCTATTCTCCATCTGGCTCACAAGCCTGGCGATTTCGAGAAGGCCGTGTCCGTTGTGGCAGGGAATAACCACTTGCTCGTATTGACGACCCACGGCAATGTCTATACTTGGGGCGCTGGCGAGCGTGGTCAACTTGGTCGTAAAATTATTGATCGTCGCAAAATTCACGGGACTGTCCCTGAGAAAATTGCCCTTGGTACCAGGTCCAATCGGGCGGTTGTTGTCGGCGCAGGCAATTACTGTTCATTTGCTGTCGACGAATCCGGAGACGTATGGGGATGGGGCCTCAATTCGATGGGCCAAACTGGAGTTGATGTCTCAGATGAAGTTCAGTCCCCGAAGAGAATCGAATCTCTCTCCAAGGAGTCCCTCAAAGGAGACGTTGTCATCCAGATCGCTGGTGGAGATCAGCATACCTTGTTCTTGACCTCAGCCGGAAGGGTATATGCTTGTGGCCGATGCGACAGTGGTCAGCTTGGTCTCAGGGACGACGATGAAAAATACAAGTCCCGCTCTAATAAAGACTTTGTGGTTGAACCTCTGTTGGTCCCCTTCGACAATCCCGAGGATCCTATTATCCACATTTCTGTGGGAACGCACAATAACATGGCGATCTCGAGAGATGGTCTCATGTATGCTTGGGGAGCGGAAACGCAAGGAGAGCTCGGCGTCAAAGAGAAGGATGCCAAGACACCCACCCCAGTTGTTCGTAGAGAAGGAAAGTTCCTGGCCTCCACAGTTTCATGTGGTGGACAGCACACGCTGGGTTTGTTCAGAAGCAAGGAATGACGCTTTGCCAACGCCTGGTTGCATTCTCATTGGACTTCATTGGCTCATCGCTCCGTCTTGTTATGCGTGCACATCACGAGTTACTTATTGAATTTTGTCGCATGATGTATCCACTTTACAATATGCACACTCCAATCTCTAGACTGCAACCCCATTGTTATAATTTTCAGTTGTTTTTTTGGGTTGTCGAACCTATATTCTGCCTCGCGGCAACTTTCATTTATAAGCCCCATGAGTCCTCGTGCTTAACGCCCTGCGAGACCAGTTGCGTGTGCAAGTCCGTTTGAACCTTGAGAGGCTTACAGTAATACTGCTACAATCATCTATGATCTGATCTAGGTTGCTGAGAGGAGGATGCCGTCTCAAGAGCCAGTCGAATAATACAACGTTAAAAAAAATAAACCTACCTAGCACGCTCAGTATACTAATTGAACGATAATTTTGTTGACATCCGTCTGAAAGTCAGTAGTGGTAAGATGGGCGGATCACAGGCCCAGACGCTCAATTTGATACCCGCAGTAATGGCGATTTCTGCTCTACTGTCCATTCAGGAAACGACTTCGGAAGAGCGGACAGATCTGCAAAACTCTCTAAGTTTCCGCGTAGGCATCGGTGGAAGGGATACAAAGCGCGCTATGGCAACACAAGAGGGTTTCGGGTAGGGTGGTTGGCAGGACATCCGGCGTTAGTGTCTTTGTATCGAAGGCGACCATTACAATCTTGATTTCTCTGTGACCGGGAAAATATTTCTGCAGTAAGTGTGATTCTGGAAGTCCCTTGAACATCGCTCACAAGCATTGCCAATAACCTGAGTTTGGGGATATGATGAGATGCAAACCGCAAGTAAAGCTCAGCGCTCATTTAATAGAAAAGACAATCCAGGCACAGTCTGGGGCAAGTGATTGGTCCACTTCGAACAAATCATCGTTAGAATCATGACAGCGACAATGTCCGAATTGTGGTGTGTCACTTTACGAGTCTCTCGCTCAGAGAATGGTATCTGCGAAGGTGACGGTACTTTGCTCCGGAGAGCTGCCGGATACCGTAGCTCTGTCATCATCCACGCAATGAGCTATTACACTCACGGCAAACCTGCCTGTGGCTTTGGGAAATTAATTAGTTGTGGCGGTAAGACTACCCCGTCTTTAACTAACATTCTTTTCCCTGGTTATTGCGGATTATAGGAAATACGGCTGCCCTCAAAACAATACTGAAGAGTCAGTAAGTCTCCCAGACAACATCCGGAAATGTCTTCCTCATAACTGCCCAAGTGAGTTTGTGCCAACACAGTGCAAGAATAGAACTTACTCCTCCAGTGCTCCAGAGCCTCCTCGCTCTGCCACGCATTCAATGCATTGTTCGCGTCGGTCAACACAAAATTTTCCTCAGTATCTCTGGACCACTCATTATCCCCCTTGAGCCGAGACATTGGAATCTCCCTCTGGTCCAGGCTGGAGAGAAGATGCATGCGGAGATAAGAGTGGAGGTAGTCTGTCTCTATGGGTGAACGGAATGTGAGGGGGGAAGAAGAGAATGAACAAATAAAAACCTGCCAAAATCGTAAGCATTGATAATTGGGATGGGACCGTGACCCACTATGTTGAGAAACCCCGAATAGAGCTGGTCATCCAAGACTGGCGTCGGTAAATCATGGAAGGCACGACATTGCCTCAGTACTCTTAGTAGCGTGGTGACTACGGCTCGGGTCGGATGCGACCCAAACCTGCCCGCGAAGTTCTAATTGAGCAGATCCGTTCAGATGAGAGATATAGCGTATTTTAGATCCTATCTCACCACGGCAACCACCCCATTTGGACTCATGATAGACTTCAAATCATTCCAGAATTCGATAGAGAATAAATGTTGTGGTACCCCTCCTCCAGAAAAGCAGTCATGGATGACGATATCGAAAGCAGGAGAAGTCTTCTCCGCACCAGATCGCATAACAAGGCTTCTCTTGTGCACCCAATTGCGGGCGTCCTCCAAGAAAACACGGTCATTTCCCGGACATTCAAGGCCAAAGTACTTTTTTGCTGCGTCGTACACGGCAGCATCGACCTCCACAATTGTAGTGGAGATTCCGTGTCGAATCAACGCGTCAGCTGAAATACCAGCACCAAGTCCTCTAAACTCGTAGTAATGAATCAGGCGTAAGGAGGGTGAGCGGTGATCCGGTCACTTACATCACAAGTGCGTTTTCTGGCTTGGCGATATCGCTTCGAGAGTAACTGTTTGCCAGTCGAACCGCCTCCTGCAAAATAAATGTGGAATAAATGGAATCGCCAAGTGGTATTCCAGCCTGATCTTTCCTAGGGGGAGCGCCATCGAGGGAAACGATGTTATTTGATCCAATCCAGACACCCCCTAAGAGCGAGTGTGATGCACGAAGGTAGCGAATAGAGTGCGGAGTAGTTGGATCTACCATACCCTCCCCTGGGAATGATGCCTCTCCGACTACAACAACTCCTGTCATGGAGTATTCCGAGGAGAGGATACGAAGCGGATAATTTTGGCTTTGGTATGGAAATATGCCATGGCCCGAAAGTGTTGGCGAGCGCAGGGTCGGAAAGAGAAAGAAGGCACCAGGAATTAAAATAGTCCAGAGTTTTCTCGTTGTACTCATTACAAACGCTCTGCGAGATGGGTGGAAAGTATTGGGATTTTCCATTATCCAAATAAGTGATATCAAACCTCCCAATATGATGAACTACAGCCAACGACAGTTGATCTCTTAGTTCCATAGAGGTGAATTGGAGGACACTTACCAAAATGTCCCTGTGGATCTCTGAAGAGAGGTACTGCCCAACCAATGAAATTAGGGGACGTAACTGGTGTGCGTTTGCTGCCAAAGCTAACGCGCCAAGCATGAACTGAATGCACAAAAGACCTTGTTTGAAGTCATTCTAAACGCAACCAGGAACCTACGTTAATGCTCGCTGCTAGTGACGCTGCGAGATAGATTACTGGGGCGAGGACTGTTGCATGAGCCACGAGTGCCCCGAGTATCGGATCTCCACTTCTCGCAGCAAAGACACTGACCCGATAGGAAGTGTGTGAGGTAACCTGGATAAGCGTCGCCAGAGCTGGTAAGAGTAGAGAGCGGGGTAGCTTGGGGAGAATGATTCCCAGCGCTGTACTCCCATGTACGACATAGTTTATGTGCTTAGAGGTTGCGGTGCCACCGAAAAGAGGGTCGACGGCCTTTTCATATGCTGCGGTAAAGAGTGAAATCCCAATAGAAATGGCGAGTAACAAGAATAATGCCCTCATATTCGCCCATGTTGCAACTTGGGTGCCAGCAGTTGACACGATGGTCATAGTCACACCAGACTTGAGACGGATTAAGTAATTCGGCTTAATAAGAGTCCCTCATAACCCCCCATTCTGGCCGCTCTGGCGGCCAAACTGTCAATCCAACGGGCATGTCTTATAGGGAATATAGACAGTTAAAACGTCACACTACATATTATTCGCTGAGGCCATGGTGTAATTTTTAATGTGTTGTGAGCTGGAGCCTCTGAAGGGGCATGGGTTATGAGAGGTTCGGCTGTACAAGCCGTCTCTTGAAGCGTACACGAGCGACACTGCAGATTGTGTAGCCCCAGAACCATGTCGGTAAAAACTAGGTAGGTTTGCCAAGCTAGCGCGGACCAGAGACGTTCGAGCGGAGCGGAGCCCAAGGAAACAACCAAGGATCGCTTAGTATCACTTTTGTGGCTACAAGTTTAATATAGTTCACACGCAGACTCAGGCACGGGGAACTAATGGGAGCGGATGCGCAACTGCTGATATTGGAGGCTACTGATTGTTTAAATACCATGTCCTTATTCCAATACCGAATCAATTTGCTCTCTGCTTACTGAGTGATGAGTGAGCATGTCTCTGATGTGTAACGCATGTCAGAAATGTGTCGGCCAACTGAGTTGCCTAATTCGGCTTGCTTATATCAACACTCCCCCTCAAGCTGAATGCAATCCGAGATTTGTCGTATGGTACTGATGCGCATTGCGAGGCAACGCTTTTGTGAGAATATTGGCAGTCATGGTTTTGGTAGGACAATATTCAAGATATACAACATTCCTCCATATCTTCTGTTGGAGGTGGTGATTCCTGATGTTAAAGTGCCTTGATTAGCTATGGTATTTTTGATTAGTCGCAATCACAATTGCTGACTGATTATCGCCATATATCTTCATAGGTCCTTGTTGAGAAAATCCAATTTCCTCATATAGATTGTGTAGCCAAATGGCATCTCTGGTTGCACTGGCCATAGACATATATTCAGCTTTGGTAGTCAATATTGCAGTCTTGGCCTGTTTCTTCAAGCACCACATGACAGCTCCCCCATTTAGTAAGAATATACTGCCACTAGTTGACTTTATTTCATCGACACTATTGGCAAAACTAGTGTCAGCATAGCCTAGTAATATATTATCACCTCTTTTGTAGATGATTCCTGAATATTTAGTCCTCTGTAAATATCTGAGGACTTGTTTTGCTACACTCCAATGCTCGAGATCTGGTTTGCTGTTATATGAGCATAATAAATTTATAATATATGCTATATTGGGATATGTCCTGATTGTGGCATACATTAAGTGAACTGATTAGTGACATATAATTATTGACATCATAGTTGTTAGTGTCATTTGCACCTGCACTTGGCTCTAGTTTTATTTTGGGATCAGTAGGTGTTTTGACAGGATTACAATCCTGTATATCATACTTGTCGAGTATCCCTTTGATGTATTTAGTCTGTGAAATGTTATGAGTCTACTTCCTTGGAATGGAAAGATGTCAACATTGATCATCTTGGATATGACTTAGCTATATCCTGGGATTGGAGGCCTTCAGATGGTGTATTCCAAAGGGGATCTCAGAGGGTAGGTTCTGGGATGGAGGTCATAGATGACAGGATCCAAGGGAACGATAAAGGAAGATAGTATTGAGCTAGGTTCCTAAGCCTAGCCCTGTAAAAGTGAGAATACGGATGAGGGACATTCCTCTCATGTACGTACATACTTATACTATAGGGAATGGTGCACAAACCAAGCTATGTATGTACGTATATGGAAGTAGTCCATAACCCTAGGTCAAGGGTTGTATGGGAATGGTCATCCATAGAAGAGAAGTATATCATGCACAGTAGAGAAGTGAGCTACACAGAAGAGAACCATATGGGAGAAGCAACAGGAACGGCCCATGGTGGAATAGGATAAAGGGTATTGCCAGGGTGAAGAGTAATACTATAAGAGGACATGGGGCAAAGGCTTACTAGTCCGGGATCCATAACATGAGGCATGATAAGGGGGAAGCATACAAGGGTCCTGCCATTAGGACTGCCAATCAAAATAGAGGGATGGCCAGGATGATATAAGCAACTACCAGTGGGGTGGGACAGATGTAGGATAGAGTGAGAATGATGAATGAAAGACAGTAGAGTGTACTGATTATGATCCATCAGTGTAACGCTACAGAAAATCATAACATGAAATATGAATAGTTCCTGCTATTCTGTCTTGAGTGATTTTAAGATTGACTAATTTACTAGATTCATCTAAATTGGTTATTTCAAATAATGTAGCTAATTTCTGCTTTAAGCAAGTCATTTGCTCACTTGATTTAGTGAATAGTAGAAAGTCATCCACCCAAATTGTGATGATTTCTAGACTATCTTTGTATTGTATATAGACACATAGATCACTTTCTAAACATCTGAATCCAATACTAGTTAGTTTGGAATCTAGTTTGTGATTCCATTCATAGCTAGACTGTTTCAATCCATATAGTGTCTTTATCAGATGACATAATTGAGAGGTTCTGTCTGTTGAAGTATAGGCATAGCAATGTCTACTAAGGAATGCTGCTAGTACTCACATTGTTGGATGGAGTTGATTAGTAGCAACTAGTGTTGATGATGGATGTCTGAAGTCAAGAATCTATTGAAACCCAGATGACTGAGTCTCAATTATATACTATATGATTATATAATGTGAACTATCTAAATAGGGTTCTTGTTCAACACTCCTCTATGTTTTGTATACATGTAGGAAATGTTATAAGTCTTGAATCCTTAGACTAGAAAGAGCTATCAACATTGATACTCTGATGACAATTTAACTATATCTCAGGATGGAGGCTATCTTCTAGCATGATCCAAGGGGATGAGGAATGTTCTAGGATGGTGGTTGTCAAGTAATGGTGACCAAGGGAATGATAAAGGACTCAAGAGAAATGCTAGTTCATAAGCTAGCAATGATATAGATGTAATGGTGAGATTCAAGTTAGAGGACTACTTGTTACAACCATACCTCCAACTTCTTGAGCTTGCTCAGTTGAGCTATCCATTTGCCTCAACGTCATGTCGATTGATGTCACCTTGATGTATCCATCATGGGCTTATAACCTTACTATGCCATAAAACCCTGATATCACGCTGGAGGGCAGAGACAGAGGAAACAAATATATTGCCCAACAAGTGGCAAGGAAGAGGGGAGGACAAAGGTTGCACCCTATAACCTCAGAGGTCCCCAATTTGTGTAAGAGACATAGGCTACAGGGATACAAGAAGGTGAAGCTTAAGGCTTCCCTCGCTAAACTGTCTACCTTATATACTACAGGGATACGTGCACAGACCATGTGCTTCATATAGAAATACCCTAAACCCTATAGTACTCTTACCAACCTTTAGTCTTGGCAATGTCTCGAGGCAGAACATGTAAGTGCCTCGAGGGAACTCGGATCATGGCAATAACCATCACCGTGGCAGTATAGGGGGCATCAGGGCCAAGAGGACTCCTGATGGAACGATAGAGTTCATCGATAGGGGTGATTTCCCTATCAATGGCATAACAGTCCAACCATAGCTTGGTGGCTATTCAGATGGTAGAGCGGAGGCGAAAGAGGTGTCAGCCGAGGACGTAATCAGACTCAACATTGGGAGTGGCGTGTGAGTATCTCATGCCATTCTGATGTAAGTGGCATGTCCTAGGGGTTCATTTACCAATCTGAGCCCATTGTTAGCTTTCCTTAGCTTTCTTTAGACAATGGCTTAGGCTTGTAGCATAGTCGTCTCATCGTGACGAATTCAGATCATAACAATAGCCCATTGTTAGCCTTGAAAGTACCACCTTTCATACTTTCAGACTCTCTCTCTCTGGTCCTAGGTGGGATTGCCTTGAGGTAACAAAGATACTTGTGGAGGTGTAGGGCAAAAGGAATAAGGTCGGGCTGACACCGACGTTGCTGGTGAATCGAATTACTGGAACCAGAATCCTTGAGAGGTAGAAGGTGAATGCAATCATTCCGGTGGCAGATCTTCTTCATCCATCTGTGTTCATGAAACTAGACTGGGGTAACCAATATGGCAGGCTGGCTCTGACGTCACATGGCTAGACTTGCTATGCGTTGGACTGGCACCAATCATGTCCTGTAGGAAAGAAAACCTGGGGTGTAGTTTTGAACGGCTTTCCAGTTTATCATCATGGTGGACGTTGCCTAGAGGCTCAGTTTAACGTCATGGCAGACACTGCCTCATATGGCCCAGTTTAACATCATGGCGGACGCTGCCTCATATGGCCCAGTTTAACATCATGGCGGACGCTAAAGAAAAGATCGCTGTTGATAAAGAAAAGAGGTGGGGAAGTAGGAAACAATTTCCAATGTTCTTCATAATCTATGTGCTTAGCGTATTCATGCTTTGTGCACTTTGCCAACTCCTACGGAGTACATGGAGAGCCTGTCGGCTCTATTGGTATTACCTGGAAGGTAGTCAGGTCCTTACCCTACTACTACCTTCCGGCAAAAAATTTCCAGTGGTGACCCTGCTGCAACATACAACCCTCTCATCAGCCAAAGACTGGGCTGGTAGGGAAACAAAAAAGAAGGTGGAAAAAGAAAGCCTCCCAAAAAAAAATTCAGGAAAACGATGGTGGTGGGGGCCAAGGGAAAGCGAAAGCCCATCATGGGGCAATCAGCGAAGGCAAGGATGATCCATCCAAAGGTAAGATGACCTTCCGACATGGGGAAAGTCCAGTGGAGATGCTCAGGATGGGACCTGAGAGGGATGGCGAAATGAAT
Source organism: Xerocomus amazonicus (assembly GCA_038089295.1). Lineage (NCBI taxonomy): Eukaryota > Fungi > Basidiomycota > Agaricomycetes > Boletales > Boletaceae > Xerocomus > Xerocomus amazonicus. Next base: position 41,043 of record JBBPKO010000176.1, read on the forward strand.
GTGGTCCAGGCTATGGTATCCACAGCGGAATGACAAGCAAGATTGCTCATCGATGGAAGAAGAGGTAATGATAATGCAGTTTAATGACATGCTGGTCCATACTGAAGTAGGTAGGAAGTAGTTTACGACATGCTGAGGTCTGTTCTTGCAGTGGAGTGGCAGGGATGGCATCTGCAAATGAAAGAGGGCATGACAATAGGAATAGCACCCATCTGTCTGACTTTCTTTGAGGCTAAGACCCATTTCAGAGGAACGCTAGAGTACCTTCCGGCAGGGGTGAACTATACTCGGTAAGGTTGGACAACCTTCCAGCAGATTTGAATGTCAATGATCCTGGCAACTATCTTCCGACAGGTAGGAGATTCGGATGACTAGGTACATTCGGCAGATGGAAGACATGGGATAACTGGTACCTTCCAGCAAGGGTGGACAACCTTCCAGGGAATCTGTGACAACTTCGATGGAAGGGGAACTCTTGTTCTTGAAAGCTTAGAGGAGGCGATCAACACTGAATCCTCTATTATCGACCTTCCGGCAAGGGGCATCATTACCTTCCAGTAAGGGGAAACCATCCAGTCAATATTGGATGGTAGTTAGTGGTGAGTGGAGTGACAAACACTCCCGGCAGACAGTTTATTGTCATGACAGACAAGCTGACTTCTCCAGTCTAGGGGTAGCATTATGGGGGAATTGTTCAATGTGACCTAGCTGGGCTTCTTGAGGTGTGGTGACTTGTGCAGACTGGCATCACCCAGGGTATGCACTGGCAGAGGAAATGAATCATGCAGTTTATAGTCATGCCTGAGGACTTCTCTGGAGTGACAGTACTGGTGTGGGTTTCATCCCACAAAGTGAAAG
>JBBPKO010000177.1:11048-21378 GCA_038089295.1 Xerocomus amazonicus
GTTTGCCAGTGGTCGGATGCCTCTATCACCTGGCTCACCTCGCTGATCTGGGGAGAGATTTATGTGCATGGGATGTCGCCTCTTGGAATTTGGAATTCGACCAACGTTCGGTTGTTTCTCGTTAAACACACTCAGACGCAACAGCGCCAGATTACAGAAACGATGTCAAACGTCGTTGGCGGACTGTTCTCTCCTTCGAGGCAAAGATCTGATCATGCATAGAAGACACTTGCAGTTCTGTAGGGGGGCTTCGTTTGACTCTTTACTTCATCCTTGTTTCATACACTTCGAATAATAGGTTACAGTTTTCATATGAAGCAATCCTATTGAGAGCTTAAAATAGCAGAAGATAGCGTATACTGGAGATCGCATCTTCCAATCTTTATTCCTTATCAACAGAAGGCCCCATGAAGCTTTCGATTGCCGAGATACTCCGGAGAGGAATGACATGCATGTGTTGTGTTACGAATAACCATTTCACGTGGATCAGGCAAAAGCAAAGAGTCACCCGCTGGAAAGTTGTTTATCACCCACGACGAACAGGGCTCCGCCCAGAGACATCGAGCCAGCATAGTACATCACAGACGAGTAAGCAACCCGGCTTGCAATGTCACTGGTACTTCCACTATATGACTCGAGAACCCAGCCAGCGACAGGCGCACCCTATGTGAGGATGGTAAGATCGGATCTGATTTGTTTGCGCAGAAATGCATCATTATGTATCCGACGGACCAGGAAGTGATGACCATCGCAAATGGGATCTTCACATTGCTATCGCAAACGTGTACGACGGTTGACATGGTGGCGAAAAACCGCCGTTCCCAAATATTGACGACGACGAAAACAACGAATGGGGCCAGCCGAACCCAGCCTCCCGGAAATGTTGAGTGATGATGTGTACAGTGGTAAAGAAATGGGGAACAAGTGGAGTAATACCAGTCGATCCTTACGATGGCATATGATTGGCGCTCCTTCAGTAGCATGGCAGCCAGCATGGTGACGGCAAGAGTGATTGAGTTTATCAATGAGCAGTTGCATGATGATGCTCTGAACGCAACCGCCGATACCACCGGTAGTAAAAACCAAGCCATAAGCGAGGCCTCGCCTTCGCTTAAACCACTGGCCGCGAAGTGTTCCGCAAGCCTGACAACGTTGTGCTTTACAGAAGTGGGGCGAGTGAAAAGAATACATGGTGTGAAGCATAGGCTGCTCCCAAACCGTTAGTAAAGGAAAGTCCACCGATACTTTTTGCATTAGAGCCCGGCCAAACCCAAGCAGAAAACACTCCAAGATGGGAGGATTGCGAGACCCGAGGCGGTGGACGACTGGTGAGTTGGGTACGGCGCCAATGGAAACCCGGAGGACGGCCAATGAACCGACAATTGCAAGGGTAGAGTCTTGCGCGAACCTTTCGTTTGCGAGTCCAGCTCAAAACGCCCCAAGAGTAGGATCCCGCAACGCAGAACGCTCTAACATCACGCGGATGATTGAGAATGACTAAAGGTGGAGAACAAGCGCATACGCGGCAGAGACGACCACCCATCCGTACCCACCATCGGGCACATCATCCGGGAGTAGAGGCCGATGACTCATGTTGAAGCGACGGAGGACGGTCACTGACTTGTAGCTAGGGTGAATGCACTACTGGCACTACTGTTTGCAGTGATGTGCTGGTCGTGAGAAGACGTGGGGACACTTGGAAGCGACTTAAAAAGCGATCCAACCGATGTCAGATAAGGGATGAAAAATGGATCTTTGACACGGTTCAATACGAATGGAGTAGGAATCGCGCCAAGCGAGCGAGACAGACCAGTGCAACCAGGGGTAAATTAGTCGTGTTTGTGGAGTTCCTTCCACGCTTGTTCCCTTTTGAGGCGCCTTTCTTTAGCAGCTGCGCGGTTTCGACTGGAACGGTCGCGACTCTGTACATGAGATGAAGAACGTTTGGAGATGGGTGTAGTTTGGAAGCTGACCTCCTTGCGAAGACATTGAATGAGGGCAGACTTTTGTTCGTTGCAACCGCCAGTCAAGCGCTTCCAGTTGCTGGTGTGGCAGAGGTCGAGTGCATCTATGAACTCTCTACAGGCTGCGCTGTGTTCAGAAAAGAAAAGAAAAGAAAAGATTCTGTTCGCTCACCGTCGCGTTTGTCTGCTGAGGATAGCTGTGGGTGCATTTAGTAATCGTGGGAGCGTTTTCTTAGCTTAGCTTCCAGCCGATCAAAGAACGTTTGAACACTCTACTTTACTTATATATAAACGGGTCGGTTCGTTCCTGCTACGCTTTTCTTCGCTCCACCATCATGGCTCTCTTCACGCTCACGGACAACATTTGTATCGCAACTATCCGCACCCTCGCCGCAGACGTCGTCAGCAAGGCTAACTCGGGTCACCCTGGTCTGTATATTACCCACCCCGCGCCATCCGCGCTCACTTCCGTTCGTCAGGTGCACCGCTGGGCATGGCCCCCGTTGCCCATGTTCTTTTCACGAGGTATGCAATTTTCAGCTCCCATCCACCCCCACTCATGATGGCAAGTCAGGTTCTTCAATGCAAATCCCAGTAGCTCAAAGTGGTTCAACCGCGACCGTTTTGTGCTCTCCAACGGGTAAGCCTCCTTCCGTTCACTCCTTCCAATGGCTCACTCTATCATTTGAAGACACGCGTAAGTCTACCGTCGACGCAGACGCACCTTGCTATTCCTCACCCGTCTTTGAATCCAGTTGTGCACTACAATACATCTTGTTGCATCTTCTCGGATACAATCTGTCTTTAGACGACCTCAAGGATTTCAGACAACTCGACTCGTTGACCCCTGGCCATCCAGAGGCTAATCACACTGACGGTAATACAATGTGTCCCACATCTCCTATCTCGTGCTTTAACCGGGATTTGTGTTCAGGCATCGAGGTGACCACTGGTCCTCTTGGTCAAGGATTTGCAAACGGTGTTGGCTTGGCTATGGCTCAGGCCCATCTCGGTGCTGTTTACAACCGCGATAATTTCGACCTTATAAATAACTACACATATGGTAAGCGGCCCCGGTGCATCCGGTTGATCCGCTTTATGACCGCCTGTCTTCATAGTCTTCACCGGGGACGGCTGTCTCATGGAAGGTATTGCCTCCGAAGCCGCATCTCTCGCTGGTCACTTGCGACTGGGCAATCTCATCGTTGTATGTTGTCTTTTTTGTGGGATTCTACCATCGTGCTCACGCATAACCCCAGATATACGATGATAATCGTGAGTTTGGGTGTCTGATAGCTTATTAACACTGCACGCCCTTTATGAATAGATATCTCTATCGACGGTGATACTGCTGTCGCGTTCACCGAAGATGTCGGTCAGCGGTTCTTGTCATATGGTTGGCAGGTTCTTGTTGTTGAAGACGGTGACAGGTGATCTACGTTATCACCGATTTTGTCATTTTATCAATCCATCACGGTAGCGACCTTGACGGGATATACAATGCGATCGCGGCAGCTCGCCGAGAAAAGTCCAAACCCACCATTATCAAGCTCAGAACGACAATCGGCTACGGCTCCAAGCAACAGGGTACTCACGGCGTTCATGGTTCCCGTGCGTGTTTGCGTAAAGTGTGACGTCCTAGGCTCCATCTAATTTCCCAAACAGCTCTCAAGGCTGATGACATTCAATCCCTCAAGCGCAAATTTAACTTCCCAGCAGACCAGACTTTCTACGTTCCCAGTGAGACATACGCGACGTACAAGGCAGCTGCTCGTCGGGGCGCTGAGCTTGAGGCAGCTTGGGCTACATTGCTTTCCAAGTATGGCAAAGCTTACCCAAGGGAGCATGCGGAGCTCACACGCCGAATTGCTGGAAAGCTTCCCGAGGGATGGCAAGACGTATTACCGGTCTACAGGCCCAGCGACGCCGCGCTGGCTTCCAGGAAGTACTCTGAAATCGTTCTGACCGCAATCACCTCTAAGCTGCCAGAACTTATGGGCGGTTCAGCAGATTTGACCGGCAGTAATCTGACTAAGGCCAAAGGAACTGTCGACTTCCAGCATCCTGATACTGGCCTAGGTGGTTACTCGGGTGTCTACGTCCGCTATGGTGTTCGTGAGCATGCTATGGGTGGAATCGCAAATGGTCTGGCTGCGTACGGGGGTATCATACCCTTTGTGGGGACTTTCCTGGTACGTGGATGACGAACTGGATTTATGTGCTTTTGCCTTATCTCCTCGCAGAACTTTGTGTCGTACGCTGCTGGTGCAGTGAGGTTATCGGCTCTCAGCAAGCACCAGTTAATCTGGGTTGGCAAGTGTTACTCCACTTCCCTACAGTCTTATACTGACCCATCTATCTACTGCAGCTACTCACGATTCCATTGGTCTGGGTGAAGATGGACCTACACACCAGCCCGTCGAAACCGCTGCGCATTTCCGTGCGATCCCTAACCTTGACTTCTGGCGACCCGCAGATGGCAACGAGACCTCTGCATCCTACTTGGTTGCGATTCAAAGCAGAGAAACGCCTTCCATTCTGTCACTCTCGCGTCAGAACCTTCCCAACGTCGAGGGATCTACGATTGAACATGCTGCACGCGGTGGATACGTACTTTATGAAGTCGAAGGCAAGGAGGATTTGACGATTGTTAGCAGTGGAAGCGAAGTTTCGATTGCGCTGGAAGCAGCAAGCAAATTGAAAACTGAGGGCCTCAAAGTTCGCGTTGTGAGCTTGCCATGCTGGTCCGTGTTCGATAGGCAAGACAAGGAATACAGGTTGAGCGTCTTGAGGAGTGGTGCTCCGATCCTGTCGCTGGAAGCCTTGTCGACCGTCGGATGGCAAAAGTACAGTCATGAGGTAAGTGGTTTATGTCTAGTCGCTGCCGTATCATGATGTTTGCAGCAATATGGTTTGCCGGGATGGGGAGCATCTGGTCCATACAAGAAGGTATATGAGAAGTTTGGGATTACTGGCGCAAGTATGTGTAATTCATTTGCATGTGTAACACCGGCTGATTCTCCTTGTGCCAGACATTGCGGTGGTCGGTAAGAAAGTGATCGACTTCTACCAGGGAAAACCAGTCGTCTCTCCTCTTGAAAAGGCTTTGTAAAACACCCATGTCTCCAACAGTTTGATGGTCTATGTGATGTAACATCTGCATAATGGCAAATAGACATGTAGAGTGCCATGACAGGATGTCTAGTGGAACATTAGGCCAAAATAATGGTAGTCGCTGCTGGCAAGAACAAGTCTATTTTCGGTGGACAGTCAAATTGTCCCAGGCGGCTCTCTCCTCATCCTCCGAGATGACAGACTCTATATGGGGTTTGAGGTAGCGGACATCCTGTCATACGAGAATGAAAAAGAATACACGGGAAAGCAGCAGGGTGCACACGTCTTTGGCTGAGATCCACTGTTCCTTTGGCAGATCTTTGTGAATGGCGCTTGCGTGCAACGACAACTTCATGCGGTACGCGCGATCGTATGCCTCCCGGGGCGTCAACCGACCCAAAGCCTATGGTGCGTTCTCGGAATTAAGACCGAACCATACAAGGACGACATACCCTCTGTACTTCAGGTAGTTCTTCTACCTCTGAGACACAAATGAGCGTTAACAAACATGACAAGAGACCGAACACTTACGGAGGTCGTCGTACTTGAGGCCCATACGACGGTGACCCATCAAGTCTGCATACCAGAGAGCGACGGGGGTGACGAATTTCTTGAGCGTGCGGGATGAGCGAATGTAGGGAGCGAGGGATGGCCCGAGCGCGTTCATCGTCTTGTTGTTCTGGCTTCCTTCAAATTCACACAAACGGGTCCAGTCGGAGATAATATTTGCACATATTTGTGTCAAGCATAATAAATAAATATAATAAAATTCACTGATAAGATCGCGAAAAAATACTGCACAGCATCTCTCGACCAGATACCATCACCATGGCCCCTCCGAACATTCACGAGCGCACGTACATCATGGTCAAGGTAATCTCTGTTTCGTCTTCCAGTTTGACGAGCCCACAAACTAGACATCTTAATCAGCCCGACGGCGTTGATCGTGGTCTCATCGGCGAGATCCTCGCCCGTTTCGAGAAACGCGGTTTCAAACTGATCGCCGCAAAGCTCGCGCTTCCCTCAGAGGAACACCTCAAAAACCGTACCTATCCCTCGCTCGTCGTCGCATTCACACTCACCACACTTCCACAGACTACGGCGATCTCAGCGACAAACCCTTCTTCCCTGGCTTGATCAGGTATATGCAGACTGGTCCCGTGTTCTGCATGGTCTTTGAAGGGATCGATGCTGTCAAGACTGGCCGTGCCATGCTTGGTGCTACAAACCCCCTCGCTTCTCAGGCCGGTGGGTTGCACCGTCTTTTTCCGATCGACCATCGTTGAACGCGTCCTTCCAGGAACAATCCGTGGTGACTATGCCCTCGCTGTAGGTCGTAACATTTGCCATGGCTCTGATACCGTCGAGAACGCTGAGAAGGAGATTAATTTGTACGTTGTGTGGACTGACGATGCAGACACCATGATTCACCTTTTTCTCTAGGTGGTTCCCCGAGGGTGTCCTTCAGTACAAGCTCACTCAGGAGCATGTGATTTATGAGCTATGACGGATAATCCGCTATGCGAAACGCTTAAAACGACTTGTATCATAGAATTGGAGGGACAACCGGCGCGTTCAATGTCACTGTTTTTGACCAGCCTGACGTCTGTGTCACCCGCCAGGATAACTTGTTATGTCGCGTCCTGATTTGTAGACTTGCACGGACATGGAACACGTTTTCACTTGCCGTGTTCCCCGATCAGGGAACGATGACTGGTGATGCGAACTCGCGCGACACTTGAGCGCGCGAGTTACCGCAGATTAGTGTCAAATAACTGCGGCGCTCCGAGACGACTTTGTCGGACCGGACCCTTGCCAACGGACCGCATTCGCCAGGTGGGCCTTGCTGCGCGTTCACGTCAACCCGTTTAGCTGTCCATCCGGCCCCCATCGGATAAGCCAGACGAGAACGCTGGCACCTGCCATCGACGGTGCAAGGTGCGTGACCCATTGACGCACGAGGCCGTGTGTTAACGGTGTGAACGAGAAGCAGGCCGCTGCGTGCGGCGTGGAGTGGGTACCACTAACACCGATGAGAGAAGTAGGTCCGTTCCGTAACCTACTGCCATCGGACACGATCATACCCGGACGGATCAGCGGAGGTTTCGAGGACAGCCTTGGGTAGGACCCATGTGCTCACAAGATCTCAGGGTCTTGGTGTGCTCTCGCCCGCAGTATTACCTCCTGTGCATCGTTTTACATCTTGCCCTGTCGTCCGTTCCGCGTGGGTGCACGGGACATGGCACCGATCACCGTTCCTCTGTCATGTAGTCAGTACAAGACATGATCGGTCAACTACGGCACCTTTGGATATGATCGAGGCCAGACATGAGGTCTTGAAATGTGATTGGAAAGGGAGACCAACACACATGCAGCGAATAATTCATTGGTTCGCAAGAAAATACAACTAAATCAGGTCGCTAGTAAAAAGGAAGTACGACGCAGATGGTATGCAATAAAGGTGGAAAGGTATGACCCGAGATTATCAATTACGGAGATCTCAAAAACCCCATTGTGCACTGACCCAAAGTACCGCTTCTCGGCGTGCCATGGGTAGAGTTTACCTGGCAATGCAGAAAAGATCCTCTACTGTGACCCGAATGTCCCTCGGCGGACTGGTTCACAGCGTGGATCAAAAGTCGAATTACGAGAGTAATCAAAACGTCCATCCTTGTTACGTCCCACAGGCGAGGATGGTAGCCAAGTCCTTCTCGCCTGCGGCAGACAGTTGCCGCGAGCGAGCTTTAAGCCGCACTGAGAGTAATGGACCCATGGGTTCAAACGTAAAAGAACACGAAAAAAAAAAAAAGACTCACGGTTGCGATCCAGACTGAGCAATACTACCTTGACGGCACCGTTCGTATCTCGTACGGTTGCGCCAGCTTTCAGAAGCGCAGACCGGTCAACCCAGTGCTCGTCTTGCCAAATGGCAGCCTTGAGAATGAGGTCGTCCATACATCGTTCCCAGGACTCTTCGTCGGAAAACTCGACTTGTTCAGTTCGGACGCTGAGAGACGTAAGATAGTTGCCCTTGGAAGTTTGGACCTTGAGCGACATTGCATGCGATCGGACGTGAGAGGTTATATATCCAACTGCCTCCCGTGCGGCTTCACCCAGTTGGGACGTGTTAGCGGAAAGTCCATCGAGTTCCATGATGACAGGAACCGGGATGACGACCGTCCACCGAAGTGACTCGACAATCGAAGAAATAACGGATAATGATGACAAAAGAATGTTGGTGTCGAGGACAAGGATACTGTAACCGGGAGCGATGGTCAGCGTCGGGCCGGATGCAGCAGGCCGGCGTAAACGACGTTTCGGGTGATGAGAAGGGGGTAGCTGCTGAGCAGACGCAAGTAAAGATCGCAGATACCGTCGCCGTGCCTGCAAACACTTTAGCCACTGTTGATGACAGACGAGAGTTCCTCTACCTTGAGTGCCTTTACCTCTTCCGAATCCTCTTCGTCATCCTCACTTGCCGATGATTCTTCCTCTGCGTCCCTAACGTCAATGTCCATCGCGTCATCGGTCCATCTTCGACCTCTGCGACGAAGCTCCTCTTGCTCGCGTTCACGGCGATCCTCGTCTCTCCACCTGTGCACTTTGGCTCCCAACACGCCATCTACTTTCCACTCGCGCGTCCCTTCCACCCATGTGAAACCGTCGACGACTCCGGCCAAGTTGACCGCACTACGCGTGATTCTTACCCACCGCCGCACAGTTTCGTCCTTTAATTCGCTGTCGCGTTCATCTTCGTCCTCGTCTTCGATGATGCCATCGGTCAACTGGCCACCTTCTTCGACGTCCAACACTTCGGCCTCCACACGACGATCTTCCCCACTCTTCCAGTACCCACGTTCAAATACCTTGCGACCAACCCATTCCATTCCACGCACACACCAGTCTTCCGAGAGTGGCGGAGCGCAGCCACTGGTGAGCATCATCCAGCGTTCTGTACCGGTGGGAGCAGGAACATGAAGCCCCTGAGAGTTGTGTATATTCTTGGGTATTGAAGTAAAAAATTTCGCCAAATCTTCCCATGGAATGAATCGCTCTAAGACCGCGAGATGTTCAGGGTGTTTAATAATAGTGGCGAGGAATGTGAGGAAAACAGTGAGATAGGGATTCAGAGTAGACTTGGAAAAGGGGGAAGCTTTACGCGTCGGATTGCGGAGGACAAATGAGAGCACCGAAAATGCGAGCTGCAAAGCATATTTGAACGCCGGTGAGAGCTCAGTGGATAGCGAGCTGTCTGGCAACACCGGGGAGGTCTGCGTTTGGAAAGGGTCCGATTTTGCACTGTCGTCGTCAACGTCCATCCGCTTTTCCTCTCCATCCTCTTCAGGGTGTACGGCCGCGCTTCGCTTCGCAACGACTCGGACAGGGGGAGATAATGCAACATCCCGACCACCCGTGGCACCCACCTTGCGTAGAACGCCGCCAGGTCGACCATACTCCAATACCGCGCCAACGTTTGTCACTGCCATCATAATCCACTCACGTTCTTCAGCTCCCTCAATCTCAAGACGTTCGAGAAAACGGGAAAGGGTGGGAACAAAATCGTCAAGTTGAATGTTGGTGAAGAGCATTCCATGAAGGAGGACAAACAATTCTGGAGCTGTTGCATCTGGCTGAGATCGCCGGGCCTGGGATGTCGACGACCATATTGGAAGGATAGATTCTCGTGATGTCGAGAACGGATGGATAGTGGTCATGCTAACAGTCGGAAATAGTCAGCGACAGTTGAACCAAGCGGAAGGTCGACAAACCTTTTCACAAAGTGGTAAACTGCGCGCAGTTCTTCACTCTCGACTTCGCGACTGAGGAGGCCGAGATGGTGGTGGAGTTTCCCCGCACCAGGAGTGTCTGCAATACCCTGTGCGTACCAGTCTTTAGCAATACCCCGCCAACGCTCCTTTTCGGGCTCAACCTCCATTAGTCGTGCAGCGACAATACCGACGCTCGGAGTAGGGGAGTCGTCGATTCGTACTGCGGGCCGGTCGGAGGAGGACTTTACGCTTTGAGATGACTTGCACTTGTAAGGCTGAGTGGGATCGGCTGCGGACGCAGCATTTGCTCGAGAGACAGCATCGAGAGCTGCGCTGGAGAGTTGATTGCTGGTGACCATGGCAGCGACAGCCATGCGGTATCGGGCGAGGTCGCCAAGTGCCTCGAGCCAGCCTGAGCGGAAAGACTTGAGGCCAGGTTCTTCGAAGAGACCAGTGTAAAAGGTGTAGGCGAAATAGATGAAG
>JBBPKO010000177.1:21476-31525 GCA_038089295.1 Xerocomus amazonicus
GCCTCGAGGAGTTTGTGAAAGGCATGTGTCCAGAGTCTGACGATGATGTTGAACTTGGCAGGGATGATACGTAAGGATGCAGGGAGGGAGGGAGAGATGGATATCTCCATTAGATTGTGCATCATGTCGGCTAGTCTGGAGAGACAGAGATGAGGGAAGGGCTGAAAAGGGAACAAGGGAAGGACTGACCGTTTATGGTCAGATATTAATTTAAGCCATTTTTGCTGTTCGAGCTCTTCGTCGGAGACCTCGCGGGCACGGGGATGCAAGAGAACACGGGTGTCTTCGGGATTAACGTCTGTGTCCTCTGTGAGAATTTTTGACTCGAGAGCAGAGATGCTGCGGTAGAGTTTCTTGAGTTGGACGGCGAATGCATTGTTTCGATAATCTTCACGTGGTCTTCCTTCAAATAGGGGAGAAGAGGCGGATGAGTTGTCTGTCGAAGAGAACGTGAAGCTGGAGGCGAGAGAGTAAGAGGAGGCGGAGGAGGCGGAGAGGTGATCTGTGGAGAGTTTCTGTGCTGGGGAAGACTTTTGGCCGTTGGAAGGGCTTGCGAGGACGGAGAAGCGAACGGGGTCGTCCTTGCGGTGGTCAAAGAGACGGTGGTGGGAAGGAGGAAGACGGGAAGCAGTGTTGCGAGGCAGGTAAGAGCTGCTTGTTGCGTCTGAAGCGTGATCTTGTTCGTGGGTGCGTCGGACGGGTATCGGGTCTGTGTCGGGGTTGTACAGCCTGGTGTGTTGTTTTGACTGCTGGAGAGGACGAGAGGGAGGGGAGATCTTGAGACGACGGGAAAAGTCGTCTGGATCAGCCTCTGTGCGGGTTGTTGGTATCTGTTTTCTGGGAGATGTGGATGGCGCTGGGGGCTGCTGTGATGATTTCTCTGTTCGCCTCGCTGCACTGTCGGCAGTGAGGGGGGGATGAAATGGGATGGGATGAGAGGGTGAGTACTTACGAAGCGTTTCTGCGCTGCAGCTGTACGACACGCTCTGCGATGTCTGTTGGCTGAGGGTCTTTTCGCCTGCTCATGGTGGTGGATCGAGTTCAACGTTGACGAGTCTGCGCATTTTTGGGACGTCCGCAGTCTGCTGCGCCGATCGAGATCATTCCATTTATGGTATATACTACATTGTAACAGAACACGTGACCATCCGTTCACCACGCGTGATGTCCGCCACTGACGAGAATACTGCAAGTAAAGCAAAGCCAATCAGCGTCGTCAATCCAGTAGCCAATCAGAACACGCACTCGCTCCCAGTACAGAAACTTGACGCATCCGACGCAAGCCAGACAACGACACCCCGCATCTCATCAGGTCGTCCAATACGTCCAAACGGATTCAATCCAGACCATTTCGACAGCAATTCGGGCTGGTCGTCCAAATACGCTGCTGTCATCCTATGGATCATTATAGCACAGCCACACATATCAGCAGTGTAGTGTGTCCCCTCTCACCGTGTATAAATGTGGCCAGGCGAGAGCGTGTTCACGCGTATCCGCTGAGGACCGAGTTCACATGCCATACTCCGTCCCATCTGCAGCACCGCAGACTTGGACGTGTTGTACGACACCCAGGCGTGGTCCTGCTGCGCTCAGTTTGGGCACATCCAGACACCCACTACCGCTCACCTTGTTCGTGATACTGCCCGACATCGACGCAATCAATATAATGCTTCCTCCCCGTCCGAATCGCGACATCTGCTGACCAGCCGCTTGCGCAGTAAACAGCACCCCCGTCGTGTTCACCTCCAACACCTATTTCCAGATCAGCTAGTGCTCTCACCTTCGATATCCATGTCGTACTCACTTCTCGAAACTGATCCGCAGGGTACTCCAAACAGTCTATGTGTGGCTTCAAGATCCCCGCCGCCGCAACACAAATGTCAAACCGTCCTTCCTTGTCCCCGATCTCTGCCGTCTTCTTCCATAACGCCTCCTGGTTTCTCACATCGGCACTAAAGTACTCCAGCCTCGCCCCATTTCCCAACCTGCCCACGTACTCTTGAGACGCTTTGAATTCGTCGGATGGTTCTTCGGGCAGGTCGAAACAGTATACCACCCGCGCACCCGCTTCAGCGAGCGCGATCGCCATCTCTAGTCCAAGACCTCTGTTGCCCCCAGAAACGAGCCCAACGCGGTCCGTGAGCGCAAACTCTTCAAAAATCTTGATACGAGGCTTGAATGTAGGGTCCTCCTTTGCTTTCAGCGCTGCATCAATACCCAGCGGTGCGAGAGGTGATACTGTCTGTCGCTCCCTGTCACAAAATTGAGACACCACTCTCTCAACCAGCGATCTTCGTCACTCACTGTGATGCCATCGTAAATGATCACCGGCAAGAGATGTTGTCAAAGTTGATCTCGATTCTTATCGCCTGCACACTCGGCTCCAACGGTGCTCACGTGTCACGCTTTGACCAGCTGACCGAGTTTATCACTGACCGAGGCTCAGGCACATGAAAAAGGTGGCGTGTCGGGCCGTGCCTCTTTTTGGTTTCGTGCAACTCGACTGCAAGGAATGAGTGTGTCGCTGAATAATGGACCAATCCCCTATCGCAGAGCGAGGCTGGTACATCCAACGTCGAGCCCTCGCAGACGATCGTTTGGTGACCATGGATCAAGTGCGCCACAGTGGAAGCCCATCGTGGCTAGTGGCGGGGACACTGGCGGGATCGGGCGGTAAAGAACTGGGGTACGCTCTATTGGGTGCGGCTACGAGGTACTGTGGCACAAGATGAGCTGCTCGTTCGTTCTATGATGAGGCGCGACGACTGACCCATGTACCCTCGGACTTGCTCTAGCCCGTCAATGGTTTACGCTCGGCCACATCATCCAACCGCGGTTGGACAGTTCAATGCAATACCCCGCATTCGCAGATCGACTCTGGCCCGCGTGACAGGCCCTTGAACTTTGCTTGCTAGTTCCCAGAATAAATCTGGCTCGATCTGTGGAGAAAAACCGGCGATTGGATCCATCTTGCTCCAAGAAATGCAGTCGGGTGGTCAACCGGTCACTGGTCAACAAAAAGTCTCAGAATTCAACGTGCACTTGCTGTGTGTTGCATGAAAGGAGGTAGGAGCTCGTCTCATCACACTAACCACTAGTACTAAGCGACATGATCCGAATGTAACAACCCTCCTCCGTCCGATTCCAGGCCAGGGATGAATCTGCCGGTCCTGACGACGGATCAAAGGCGATGGGGTGAGAATTCGTTCCAGTAACCATCCAGTGTTCACACGGACCTTTTCCTTCTGCTCAGGAGCTGATCGTTCCCAAGGCACACGTCAACGACGAAATGGTCCCTTAGGCCTTAGGGCTGACGAAGCGACCCTGAATCCTTCAGCAGCTCATTTTCTGAACGGCAGCGAGTGAGATACCACTACGCCTCAGTTCAACGAAATGACGGTTTAGTGTGTGCAATTAACATGCTATCTTATGGGTGGACAACCAGTGTTTGGACACTGCCCCTTGATCCCATCGTGCTAATTGATATAAATGCCCTCCGGATATTACAAGTTCGTCTGACAGCCAAGTCACCACCCTCAAACCAGAATCAGGATCCTACGAATGCACCATGTTGCCACACAATTACGACATTTCACTCTAACCACCATTGGCGTGTCCCTGCCATAGTCCATATGTCTTGCCGGGCGTTGTCTGCCAAAGCCGGATTGTTCCTGCGCCATGTCAAAGATTCAGCCCTCACGCACGAAGAAAACGGAAAGGCACGGAAGCTCACCGTCCTCTGAAAGGGAAGATGAATTACATAGCTTAACGTGATGTTCATTTGAAGGACACTATGACACGTACCACTACCACTTGCGTACATTTCGCCATCCGGGCTGAATTCGACACAGTGTACAGGACCATGGTGACCCTTCAAGACTTCTTTTTCTTCGCCGTCCATTCCATGCACTCGAACCCATTCATCGCCAAGATTCCCCGTGACGAAACGATCTTGCAAAATGGGATGGACGGAAGCAGATGATGGCGAATATGGGAGATTCAGGCTGTGGGTCGGCGCTGTGCTTGGCAAGGCGGGTATGAATGCCACTGTCTCTCCTGACGTAACGACAAGGCGCTTTGTCTGCACAGAGAGCTCCATGGACGTGATGGGATTTGGGAAAGCAAGCGAGGTGGTCAGTTTTCGGGTTCGCAGATCCCACCACCTGTGCACGTGCACATATGAATATGATGTGATGGGGTGGTCTAGTGGACAGGCTCACTTTATGATTCCATCTTCACCGGCTGACACGCCGGTGTGTTCGCCGACCCAGACGACACTCTTTACTGTCTTTTCGTGAGAAGTTGATCCAGGATCGCCAAGGAGATCGGCTTCTGCATCTGGGCGCGCCAAATCAAAAATGCGGACCTTTTTCTCCTGACCACCGGTTAAAATGTGAGAGGAAGTCCTTGAAATGGCGACTGTTCGGACAATGTGGTTATGAGGGAAGGAGTGGAGCGCGTCTCCGGAGAAGGTGTTCCAGATCTTGCTATCGAAGGGCAGAATGAGGTCGTGACTAGCCTGATTGACGGGGAGCACTTACGCTGTAAAATCGGCGCTGCCGGATACGGCCCTGGAGCCATCTGGGGAGAGTTTCGTACACCACACGGCGCCTTTGTGACCCAGGAATGTGCCGATCCAATCCCCGGTCCATTCTCTGAGCATCGGGTTTCCATCCTTGCAGCTGGAAACGAGCAGATAGGTGTTGTCTTCAAGGATCGGTGAGAAGGAGAGATGGGTGACCGGACGGGTGTGACCAGGGGCGACGAGGGGAACAGCCTTTGGCTGAGTGGTCATTTCGGTCGTCGTCAAAAGAGGTGAGCTGAGTGTTGTTGTTGTATTAGGCGTTGTTGAACTCTGGACACGTGCCATCAGAGTGCTACTTGCTATTACTGACTACAACCGCCAGCGCTCAAACAAAGGTACGGTTCACGACTTTTGACAGATCGGACGGGATAACCGAATCTATATTCGTCAGACCCTTTTCGTCAAACCCATTGACTATGGCGTGCTTCCCTCCCATGCAACCAGGATAAGTATATCAAACATACCGTGGTCAGGTCAGTCCAGTGACCAGCTCGCAGGTCTCATCGACACCCTCCCAGGCTCTGCGCGATCCATTTCGCGTCCTAATTTACCTCACCCTGTCATGGTATCCATCGTAAAACGTGCCGGCAAGAAGATAATTGCTTATCCCGAGGATGGCGTTCCCGTCATATCTACTACCACTTACTTCAGGGACCACCTCAAGGATCCCAGGAGGGCCGTCAGTCACTCAATGGTCTCGTGCCGCCCACCTGTCATTAACATACGCGTCTAGATAATTGACTATCTCATTAGCCTCTTTCCAATCTTCGGCTGGATCACCCGATATAGTACGTCCCCAAGGGCCGTATCGCATAGTTGCTCATTACTGCCACTTGGCAGATTTCGGGTGGTTGACAGGTGACCTTATCGCCGGTATCACCGTCGGCATCGTCGTTGTCCCCCAGGGTATGTCTTATGCTCAGGTAGATATTCCGCTCCACT
Organism: Xerocomus amazonicus; assembly: GCA_038089295.1. NCBI lineage: Eukaryota > Fungi > Basidiomycota > Agaricomycetes > Boletales > Boletaceae > Xerocomus > Xerocomus amazonicus. The sequence continues at coordinate 27,004 of JBBPKO010000177.1, forward strand.
TGCTCTCATCGTGCTCAATCTTTCGGCTCCAGCTGGCAACGCTCCCCCCCCAGTATGGCTTATATTCTTCATTCGTCGGAGTCTTGTTATATTGTGTACGCACCCTGGATATTTCACCTACACTCCTTATCAACCCCTCTTCAGTTCTTTGCAACTTCAAAGGACGTATCCATCGGCCCAGTAGCCGTCATGTCGATCACTACTGCCCAAATCATTGCCCAAGTCGATGCCAAATACCCCGGTAAATGGCAGGCACCAGAGATAGCGACTGCGGTTGCGTTTATTTGTGGTTTCATCGTCCTTGCAATCGGGCTCTTGAGGATCGGGTGGCTTATCGAGTTCATTCCTGCACCCGCAGTGAGCGGTTTCATGACAGGCTCGGCTATCAACATCGTCGCAACTCAACTTCCCGGGTTGATGGGCATCACTGGTTTCAAGTAAGCCATTTGCCCCCAACTACTCTTCATCGTTCATACATATCCTCAATAGTACGAGAGCCGCCCCATATGAAGTCATTATCAACACTCTCAAGGGTCTGCCGAGAACCAGACTAGATGCTGCATGGGGTTTGACGGGTCTCGTCGCGGTCTATTCTATTCGAATGGCTTGCTTGAGACTTCAACGGCGCTACCCCCGGACTGGTGAGTCGTCGAACTGGGCCGCCACCCTGATGCAATGACCGATACAAAAAAAATTAGGTCGGGTATTCTTCTTCGTTATGGTGGCTAGAAATGCGTTTGTTATATTGATACTGACAATCGCAGCTTGGTTGTACTGTCGCCACCGCAAAACCTCCCATGGATATCCAATCAAGATTCTTCAGACGGTTCCTAGGGGCTTCCAGCACGTTGGCCCCGTTCACATCGATTCAGAGCTGGTGGGGGCTCTTGGCCCTCAGCTCCCGGTCGCCACTATCATCCTATTATTGGAACACATTGCGATCGCAAAGTGTACGTCGGGGCAACTCTGCGTTTAGAATGCGCTCACCACCGTCCCACAGCGTTTGGCCGAGTGAATAATTACAAAATCAACCCTAACCAAGAGTTGATTGCGATAGGCGTCACAAACACCCTTGGAAGCATCTTCCATGCTTACCCTGCTACTGGATCATTCTCCCGATCAGCGTTGCAATCCAAGTCAGGTGTCCGCACTCCTGCCAGTGGTGTTGCAGCAGCCATCGTGGTCATTGTTGCGTTGTATGGTCTCACACCCGCGTTCTACTGGATCCCAACTGCTGGCCTCTCGGCAATCATTATACACGCCGTCGCCGATCTTGTGGCTCCACCTGCTCAGGTGTACGGATATTGGCGCGTATCGCCTTTGGAATTTCTGATCTGGCTTGCGGCCGTCTTGGTAACCGTTTTCTCGACCATTGAAGATGGTATCTATACCTCGATCTGTGCATCGGTGGCCCTTTTACTCCTTCGGGTTGCTCATCCTCGTGGTTATTTTCTCGGGAAAGCGACCCTCACCAATCCCCAAGACAACAGTGAAAGCCGTGAAGTTTTTCTTCCTCTCCGTCCCGATGGCGTTACCAACTCGGAGATCAAGGTTATACCTCCTGCGCCTGGTATTATCATTTATCGCTATGAAGAGAGCTACCTCTACCCCAATTGCTCGATTGTCAATTCCGTGATCGTCGACTACGTGAAGGAAAACATGCGCCGTGGCATCGACGTTGGCGCGATAAGGCCTCGAGATCGTGCCTGGAATGACCCAGGTCCTGCCTCTGGTGGAGCCGAGGCAGCTCGGGAAACAAACGAAGGGAAACCAGAGCTCCGTGCAATCATCCTTGATTTTTCTTCAGTGTAGGCTCCTTACTCCGATTTGATAATAACGTTGACCAAGACGAATTTCACCAGACCAAATATTGATACTACTGCGGTACAAGCACTAGTTGATACTCGCAACGAAGTCGAGCGGTGGACCAATGGACCCGTAGAGGTCAGTATTTATTTCACGGCTCCGCATCATGTACTGAACATCACTTTAGTTTCATTTTGCTTCGATTCTTTCCCCTTGGTCGCAGCGAGCACTCATCGCTGGTGGCTTTGGTATTGGAACAGCGATGGATTTACCCAGTGAAGTCGCGCCTGTTGTCGCTTATCATGATGAACACCGAGCAGCTTGGAAGGCACATCTGGAGACTCCGCCAATTGACATGGAGTCACGCGCAACGGGTCAACCCTCTCTGTCTAGAGCAGAGACTGCACCTCTTCTGACGGACGAGACACCGTTCTTCCACTTTGATCTAGTTGCAGCCCTGCGGGCTGTTGAATCCCGCAAGGGACGGCAGCTGTCCCGACCGGAAACATTGGACAGCAAGAAGGTCGAAACTTCGACGTCGTAATGGTTGTGCAGGTTCAGTTGCACTGGTGTAAATATCGTGTAACGATTAACATAGCTATATTTTCCTTGATCACTGGCACATGGTGAAATATACAACGGTAGTAAAATTTCCGCACTGAAACGTGTTGGTTCAGTGTGAATCAGAAGATACAGAGAGATCTTGCTCCGAGGCGTGGGACACCTCACACGGTGCTTTCTCGCTGTTCTACGGACCGGTTCAAGTTAGTTTCAATGTTCCTGAGGGCAGTCATCCGGGCAAGACATGCTCTGCCAAAGACCCGAATGACGCTGCGATCACTTTCAGCGACCCAAACCCATTTCGCAGGCCATAACAAGGTACCGGTTCATTCCAGCAAAGTCCCGGGCCGAGTCTGACCATGAGTTGCAACATTTCCCAGTGGTCTAAAATCAAGCACCGCAAAGGACTAGAGGATGCTAAAAAGTCCAAAGTTTATGGCAAGGCTGCCCGTGTATGCACTCGCTGTACCACCTTTCTCTACGGAACTCATGTTGCGTGTGTAGGACATTGTGTCTGCAGCAAAAGGTTGGTCGTCCGTAGTTGACTAGGGGGCACTTTTGTCAGACTCACGACGCCTCGCCGCACAGCGGGTGGTTCTGCAAACCCGGATCAAAACGGTTTACTGACCATCGCCATTCGACGGGCGAGAGATGCGGGTGTTCCCAAAGAGAACATCGAGAAAGCACTTGACAAGGTAGCCGTCCTGAGATTGAATGGCACCGCTTTAATGGTTCTCTCACGATTTATGACTTGCAGGCCGAACGGACCAAGGGACACGGACAGGCAATGCTGTTCGAAGCCATGTACAACGGTACGATCGGAATCTTGATGTGAGTATATTACCCGTGAGCGACGCGTCTGCAAACCGACTCTGCAGTCACATAGAGAGTGTCGGTCAGATAACGTCAACCGCACGGTGAAACATGTCAAAGATCTCTTGACTTCATACAGGTGGGCATCTTTCGCCCTGTGCTGTGGGTTGGTTCCCTCATGTTCGACTCAAGGGCACGTTCGGCTCCTGTCAAATTCATGTTCCAGCAGCGCGGCTACGTAAAAGTACACATAGGCGATGACATGGAAATTCTTTTGGACCAAGTCATGAACGTTTGTTCGATCGACTTTGCGGAATGGAACGAATCGGGTCAACATGGGGTGGAGGTAAGCTCGCCGCATCGAACTACCATTCATTTGGTTTTTCATCGTCGACATATTTGTCCAGCTGGTCTGCCCACCAGAAGACCTTGGCAAGGTCATGAAAGCGATAGCTGGGTTTGCCTCGACATCCCCACTGTGCGAAGTGCTTACCAGCGAAGTTAACTGGGCGCCACTTGAACCACAGGAGGCTGGAGAAGGTGCAGAGGCGGCAGAATGCTTAGATGATTTGATAGAAGCCTTGGAAGAGAACGACGACGTGGAGCGGGTTTATACGACACTGGAACCGAATCATTTGATCGCCGATATCTCATAGAGCGTACTAGAGGAGATTATGTGACAGTTCCGAAACCGTGGATATACATGCGAAACTCGAACGTAGGAGAAGACCTTGTCAACTCGTTGGTTCGGAAATACACAGCAGTGTATTCAGCAAATTCTGGACAGGTCGAGCCCTCACATTCACGATATCACAGTGCTGATGGCTCCCGGGTACGAAAGAGTATCCAATTTGACGTAGTCTTGTTCACTAATATTCCAGAAGCGAAGCGGCAATCGTCCTCGTTTAGATCATTACAGTACAGCAAACATGCAGACGGTCTTCACTCGTAAGTGAAATTCGAGTCGATGCCCAAAAGTTTCAGTTCGGGATGGAGTTGTATCCAAGCGAAACCCCCAGTACCACCGAACTCGACAACCCGGGCCTCTGAAGCCTTCAGTATGTACTCTTTGAATCCTGAGACTCCCGCTCGAACGTATACTTCCTGGTTCAACACCTGGCCTACTAAGGATCTGCGGGGCTGATAGGTGCCATCGGCACGCATGCGGACAAGGGTGTTTATCAGGGCTTGGAACCGGGCGAGTATTGAGCCCTGACAGACGCTGGATTCTTGACTTGCCGGCGGAGTCAGACAAATGTCACTACCTTCGAGTGAAGGCGATCTAGGCTCCCGTGCTTGTGGGATCGCCACTCTCTCGATCATGGGAGACTCGGGGCTTGTT
>JBBPKO010000178.1:25685-36678 GCA_038089295.1 Xerocomus amazonicus
TATTGCATAGAACTAGCTTACTATACATGGTATATACACTAAGTACTTATACTACTCCCCATGGTGCACAGACCACCCTGACTAAGCATTATCAAAGGGAATCTCTGGGGCGATAACAATCTGCTGGAGATGGAATAACAATCTGTTGGAGGAATGGAGAGATAGCAATCAGGTGGGGATCAGATAAGGGAAACGAGGTGAGATAGAGATCTCTGCCTAGAAAGGGAATAGCATCTGTGGACAAAAAGGGGAACATATGTCGTATCAACGAAATGAGGAGGAGAAATGAAGAAAATTGTAACATAAGGTCCACTTTTACATTTGAGCCACTTGGCTCAATGCTTACCAGCTCAAGCTTCATCATGCTTGTCATAATCCTCAGTAGGTAGAGGGGTAGGGGTATAGAGATCATCATCCTCATGAACCCTGATTTGGTGATGAGCAATGGTGGGGCAAACATCCCCCCAGCAAAGTCCAACACACTCAGTGCACTGCAGAGTGGGACACGGAGCACTACTATGAACTTGATGACAGAAGGAACAGATGGCAGACAGACAATTCCCAACCGAGTGGCCAGGTGAATGGAGAGTGCAGACAGAACAGACATAGTTAGAGCAGTGGATACCCAAGTGACTGTCATATATGCCATACCAGCCACAGAAGAATTCCCATCCTTCCTCAGGAGGGTTGATCAGGTGGAAGGGTGGATTATTGACATCGATGGAGTGAGTGGCTGTTCTGTCAGGTACAGGCAAAGAGAGAGTGCATGAAGTGTGCTGATGAAGAACAGATGAGGGAAGTCTAAATGATAAGATTGTTTGTTGTCTGGGACAAGTAGGGAGTTGTTGGGGAGAGGGATGAGGAGGAGGAGGTGATGGCGTTTCTTCTAGAATTGGGAGAAGACCAGGTGGAGGATTGTCAGAGGTAGTGGGAGGAGTAGATGGGGAATGTGGAGGGAGACAGTATAGCGGAAGAGGGCTAGGAGTGAGGGAGCGGAAAGTGTAAGGGGGGATTGCTGGTTTATCTATCCCTGCTAAGTAGGTGGCGAGAGTGCCAGGGTGAAGAGTTCAAAGAAGAGGAAGTATGATTGGAGCTACTAAATCATAAGGTAAAGTGTTGATTACATTGTCCAAACGGAGGCGATAAAGAAGATTGAGTGTTTGGATATGTACCTGAGCAATACAGATACTTTCTTCAGCTGCCAGAATGGCTGGATGATCCTGCAGGGTGGCATCATTGAGTAGTAAGCAAAGGGTGGAATAGGTTAAATATAGCATACACCCCTCGATAAGGACATCATGGACAAGAGGATGTCTGGTGATTTCAAGGAGAAGAGAGGTGCTCTGAAGAATGGCAGCATACAGAAGTTGACAAGGAAATTGGGGAAGGCGATTTATGTGGAGGAGAAAACCAGGAGGAATGGATGGGGAAGTCGAGGAATCAGTGGGAGGAGAGGCATTGTGAAAGCAGGGCATGATATGGATGTGAGGATGAAGGATTACAGGGAATGATGCCGTTTATAAGTGTTCAGAATGGTCCATGTGTCAGATAAGTTCCATTCTAGTTCCCATGTATTTTCAGCATGGGAGTAATCCTTCCACTTAATGAAATACTTCTGTTGGCCAGGCTTCCCTTTATGTCATATGATATGCTCTACCTCCCATTGTTCCTTGTCATTGATAATTTCCATGGGCAGACGAAGTTGCAGAGTTCCAAACTCAGGGGTAGTATGGAATGAGGAGAGAAGGGAAGCATAGAACATGTCATGGATCTTCCACGACAGAGGAAGTTTCAGCTGGTATGCCACAGGGGAGACCACCTGGGTGATGAGAAAAGGCTCTTTCTAAAGGGGGTTTAGTTTCTTCCATGGTGTGCTTCAATGAAGGTTGGTGGCCTTCAGCCACCTTATTGCCCATCTTCCAAGAGTGGAATCTGCTATGGATTCATGCATGCATCATTTGCTGTGAGAGTTCATATGTAGTAGAGACTTCTCGACATGCCTTATCTAGGTTGTTCAATCGATCTGTCAGTGCAGAGAGGAATGTTCATCTGAGGGTGGGGTATGCTTGGGGTTCATATCCTAAGAGAAGGAAGAAGGGGGAACATTTCATTGAGGAGTGGACAGGGGAGTTATGATGAAACTGAGCAAAGAGGAGGAATTCAGGCCAAGTAGTGGGTTCATTACCACAAAAGAGGCGTAAATATGTTTCTAGTTCTTGGTTTACTCATTCAGTCTCACTATCAGTTTGGGGATGATAGGTGGAAGATAAAGCTATGTCATATTTCAGGAGGCAAGCCAGTTCACAAGTGAAGGTGGAGGCAAATTATGGTCCTCGATCAGAGATAAGTCGGTCATGGAGGCCAAAGTGGGGGAAGACATGATGGAAGAAGAGAGAGGCTACTCTAGCAGTGTTACAATTTTCCTTAGTGCTACACCGAGTGGTCATTCTTGGTACACTTTATTGTCTAATATTCATTGTCTACACTCTATCCTTCCTACATCCTACTCCGCTGGTTGTCACATATACCCTCCTAGCTGTCCCCCTTATCCAATTGGCAGTCCTTACAGCAGGACCATCATGCTTCCCTCTTATCATGTGCCTCATGTTCTGCATTCTGGACCAGTAAGCCCTTGCTCCATGTCCATTTGTAGTATCACCCTTCGCCCTGGCTATACCTCTTTACTCTGTTCTGCCATGGGCCATTCCTGTTGTCCCTTCCATATAGTTCTCTTCTCTGTAGCATACTTCTATGCTGTGGACTATGCTTCTCTCTTCCCACAGATGACCGTTCCCATACAACCCTTGACCCAGAGTTATGGACTATTACCATATATGTATATACATAGCTTGGTCTGTGCACCATCCTCTATAGTATAAGTACATACATACACAAGGGGAATGTCCCTCATCCATATTCTCATCTTTACAGGGCTAGCCTAGAAATCTAGCTCAATCTCTATTCTCCTTTATTGTTCTCTTAGATCTCATCATAAGACCTCCATCCCAGAACCTATCCTCTGAGATCCCCTTTGGAATATGCCAACTGAAGGCCTCCAATCCTGGGATATAGCTAAGTCATATCCAAGACAATTAACATTGATGTCTTTCCATGTCAAGAAGATAGACTTGTAACAAGCAGTGTCGATTGTCTTCAAACAAGGGATGAAAATCACCGCCTTAGTAAGCTCATGGTCAACCATGACCATGACAGAGTCGAGAGGGCCAATGGGGGGAAGACCTGTAATGAGATCAACAGAAAGCTGCTAGAAAGGATGCATGGCAGAGGAGGAAAGGGGAGAGAGAGGGGGAAGAATAGGAGAAGTGAGTGGTTTCAATGCTTGGTAAAGCAGGCAACCAGAGACGAATGCAAGAACAAATGTGGACATACCAGACTACCAGTAATCACATTGGAGAAGGGCTAGAGTGTGAAACTGCCCACCATGGCCTCCAATCGGGGAGGATTGAACAGAGGAAACGAGATCATGATGGGAAGAAGAGGGAACATAGAGGCAAGAGCAGTAGTAAAGGAGGCCATCACAGAAGGACCAGTTGAGAAAGGCTGAACAGGGGAAAAGAGGGGAGCTCTCCTTCATGTAGTCAAGGGCAGAGAGAATGAGAGGGTTGGATGGGGTGGAAAGAGCGATTTTGTCGTAAAGGGCAACATCAATGAGGGAAATAAAGAGATCAGGGAGCAAGAGAGTGATGTCAGCATTATCAGAGGAGGTGTCAGGGGAGGAAGAGTGAGAGAGGGCATTGGCCAGACCCATAGCAGAGCCTGGTTGAATGGAAAAGTGAAGGTCAAAATCTTGGAGAAAGAGCATCCAACAAGCCTGCCAATGGGAAAGATGATGAGGTTGTTTGAAGTAGGAGAGATTTTTATGATCAGTGTACACAGTAACAGGGAGGCCTGTCCTGTGAAGAAAATGCTTCCATTCCACTAAGGCATGGATCACGGCAAGGAGTTCTCGATTGTAGATATCGTAATTCCGCTCAGCCAGGGAAAGGGTACAAGAGAGGTAAGTGCAAGGATGAAGGTCGCCATTGATATCCTTTTGCATAAGGATGCCACCAGTGGCCAGGAGAGAAGCATCAGTCATGAGGAAGAAGGGAGAGATAAGATCCATAAGAAGAAGAATGGGGGAAGTAGTGAAGAGGTGCTTCAAGGTATCAAAGGCTTGTTGACAACAGGGGGTCCAATCCCATGGGTAAGCTGTATGAGTAAGGGAGTAAAGAGAGGCAGCAAGATGAGAGAAACTGGGGATAAATTTTTGATAAAAATTGCAAAAGCCAAGGAATGACCGAACTCTCTTCACCGTTGTTAGAGGGGACCAGCTCGTTATGGCAGAGACTTTGACCAGGTCCATCCCCACTTTGTTATGTGTGACAATTAGACCAAGGTATTTGACTGACGATGCATTGAAAGTGCATTTTGATAGTTTGAGGAAAAGAGAATGTTCCTGTAAACATTCAAGGACAAGACAAGTTTGGAGATGATGGATGGATAATTCCGTGGAATGGATGAGGATATTGTCCATGTAGATGACTAGCCATCCTTGGGCTAGATAGTCATGGAAGAGATGATTCATCAAGGCTTAGAAGGTGGCTGGGGAGTTGCATAGGCCAAAGAACATGACAGTTGGTTCAAATAGGCTGAAAGGAGTGATGAAGGTGGCCTTCCATCAATCCTCAGGTTTGATCAGTATGTTATTATACCCCCATCGGATGTCCATCTTGGTGAAGATCTTCAACCCACACAGTTTGTCAATGAGATTGGGGATAAGGGGAAGAGGATATGCGTTTTTTATGGTGTGTTCATTCAAATATCGGTAGTTCTGGCATGGTTGTAGATCACCTGTTTTCTTCGGGATGAAGAAGAAGGGGGAGGCCTAGGGGGAAGTGGAAGGAACTACTCGTCCTGTTTGAAGGTTATCGCTGAGGAAAGTTCTACAGACAGTCATCTCTTGGGGATTTAACTGGTATGTCTTTGCCACTTTTGGGATGAAGTCGGGGGAAAGGTTAATCATATAGTCAAACAGGCAAGATGGGGGTAAGTTACTATCCTTCAGTTCAGAAAAGACATCATGATAATCCTGGATAAAGGAGGGGATTTCTTGCTCAGTTGTTTTGGTCTTCTGAGCCAGGTTTGTCATGATGGTGGTTTTCACAATAACTTCTTCTTGGTTTTTCCTCAACTGTTCTTGACGAGCTAGTTGACAAGTGATTTTCACATTCAGTGAAGCAGAAAGGAATTGAAGGGCTAATGATGGTTCATCGATTTTGTCAGATAGTAAGGATGGTAGGTGAATTGTATTCATCGCCCAATCGATGGTAGGATTCATTTGTTGCAACCAAGGGTATCCCAAGATGATGTGTTCTTTCCTTATATTTGTGATGTGTAATTCTTCTATCCAGAAGACATCCTGGAATGTTAAATGAATTCGTACCTTCCAGCAAATACTACCTCTTCCATTTCTGGTTCCATCCATGTTATTAACATAGAGGGGGGGAAAGAGTGGTATGAGTGGGAGGTGAAGTTTTTGAGCATATTTTTTGTCAATAAAATTTCCTGAGGTGCCACTATCCACTAGGGCAGTGAGATCAACTTTCTTTGTAGCAGTAGAAAAGGAAAGGGGAATTTGCATAGCATTTTCTGTGGCTATGCTAGTGTACATTGCTGCTATGTTAGAAGGAGGGGAAGACATCAACTGATCTTTCCTCCAATTCAGAAACCCTAAACTGTTACTCGAGTGATATCCATTACTTGTGGATCTTCCTATTCCCCTTCATATATTGCCTTCAATACCAAATGAATATTTGCTGGAGAGTTCCCTTTGTTGATGAGGGAAGAGATATACTGTTCTAATTCAGGTGAGGTAGGTGTGGTTCATATATTGGATGGGGTCTGTGTTGGTGGTTGAGGTAGGGGGTGGTTAAAAGGAGTTCAGGGAGGGGAGGCATGGGAGGAATTAGGGGAATGAGGAATGAAAGGGCATGAGGGACCAGAAGAAAGTCTTGAGGGGATAGAGTTTGTCACTTCCTCTTGATGTTTACTAGTCCAACAGCCGATGCAGTGGCAAAGGAAACATCAATTCTCCCAGATGTGTTTTGCTCGATTGGCAGGAGAGAGAGTGATGGCATCTACATCCATCGCATTTGGGTCCCTTCATCATACTCCCAAGGTTCCTTCTCAATGGAGGTCAGCAATCCATTGCTGCTGTGCATGAAATTTCACCACATCATCTACCCAACCTAGGAGTGTATCAGGGACAACAGTGGAAGAAAGGATCATCTGTGAAAGTCGAGAGTCTAATCCTTGTGTGAAGGCATCAATGAGGGTGGTCTGATCAGTGATTCCTGATCATATGGCATGTAGTTGGAAGTCTGTGATGTAATTCTGGAATCCATCTCTCTCATAGAGATTTTGTATGGTATCTTGCATTTTTTGTCATGCCATATCTTTATAGTTGAATGGGTAGAATGTCTTCCTGAAGTCATCCATCAACATTTTGTAGGTCTTCTGTTCTGCAGGGAATGTTGCATTGCCGATCTGGCAGTACCATTTTTCTGCAAAGGTCTGTCCTCAGCCTTCGGTCATCTTGCTCAATACTATGAGCATCTTCTTTCCATGAGTATCATATACATCTGGGTTAAGTGTGAAGAAGGCCGTCATGGCCATTCCCCAATGTGGTGCATTGAGCGATTCACTGGAGAAGTCACCAGGGAATCTGGCCTTCAATTTAGTGGGATGTGCTGCTGCAGGGATGTTGAGTACTCCTTCCATCGGGGGTTGTGGGGGAAATGGGAGTGGTGGTGGTGGTATGGGGAGAGGGGTTATTTCAAGAGAGGAGATCTCTTCTTTGGTGGGAAGAGGATTGTCTTCAAGAATAGGAGAGGGTGAAAGATAGAGAGAGGAGTGAGAGTGAGCAACAGAACTATCGTCGTCACTGCTCGACGAGGGGGGGCAGAATGTGGGTGGAATGCTGGCATTTGATAACCTCCAGTGAGGAAGAAGCTAGTTCTTTTGTTACGCTTCAAGTACCTTTAAGACTGAAGTCGAAAAGATACTACTCAAGGCTAAAGAGAGGATCTCAAGCAATGAGGACAAGACTAGAACCACATAGTATTGCATAGAACTAGCTTACTGTACATGGTATATGCACTAAGTACTTATACTACTCCCCATAGTGCACAGACCACCCTGATTAAGCGTTATCAAAGAGAATCTCTGGAGTGATAATGATCTGCTAGAGATGGGATAACAATCCATTGGGGGAATGGAGAGATAGCAATCAGGTGGGAATCAGATAAGGGAAACGAGGTGAGATAGAGATCTCTGCCTAGAAAGAGAATAGCATCTATGGACAAAAAGGGGAACATATGTCATATCAATAAAATGAGGAGGAGAAACAAAGAAGATCATAACATGGAAGACATCATGAATCTTCCATGATAGGGGAAGTTTCAGCTGATACACCATGGGAGAGAGTACTTGGGTAATGGAAAAGAGCCTTCTTGTTACATTTTTCTCTACTTCTTGTCCTTTCCATGCTTTTCTTTATGTTTAACACAGATGCTATTTCCTTTCTAGGCAGATCTTCTTATCTCGCCTCGTTTTCCTTATCAGATCCCCAGATGATTGCTATCTCCCCATTCCCTAGTAGATTGTTATCTCATCCATAAGAGATTGTCATCACCCCACTGATTTCTCTAGATAACACTTAGTCAGGATGATCTGTGCACCATGGGGAGTAGTATAAATACCTAGCACATATACTGATGTACTCTAAGCTAGTTCTATGCAATCCAATGTCATTCTAGTCTTGTCCTCATCATAAGAATCTCCCTCTTTCACCTTGAGTAGTATCTTTTCAACTCTTGTCTTAAAGGTACTTCAAAGCATAGCACTTCTCAGAGGGGATTCAGCTTTTTCCATGGCATACTTCGATGGAGATTAGTGGCCTTTAGCCACATCTTATCGCCCACTTTCCAGGGGCGGAATTTGCTATGGATCCTCATATGTATCATTTGTTGAGTAAGCTTGTGAGTGGCAGATGCTTCTCATCGTGCTTTCTCTAAGTTATTCAAGCAATCAGTCAAGGTAGGGAGAAATGTTTGTCCCAACACTGGATAGGCATGTGGTTCATAGCCAAGAAGAAGGGAGAAAGGAGAGCATTTTATCAAGGAATGGGTGGAGGAGTTATGATGAAACTGGGTGAAGGGGAGGAAGTTGGGCCAGACAGAGGGTTCATTACTATAGAAGAGGCAAAGATATGTTTCTAATTCTTGGTTTACATGTTCAGTCTCGCCATCGGTCTGAGGATGGTATGCAGAGGAGAGGGTTACATCATACTGGAGGAGACGAGCTAGCTTGTGAGCAAAGACAGAGGCAAATTACGGTCCTTGGTCAGAGATGAGTTGATTGTGTAGGTCAAAATGGGGGAATACATGTTGGAAAAAGAGAGAAGCTATGCCCATGGCATTGATCAACTTGGAGCAGGAGATGAAAATGACTCTCTTAGTAAGCCTATGGTCAACCACAACCATGACAGAATTGAGAGAGCCAATGGGGGGGAGGCCAGTAATGAGATCAATGGAGAGCTGCTGAAAAGGCCAGGTAGTGGAGGAGGAAAGGGGGGAGAGGGAGGGAAGCACAGGTGAGATAAGTGGCTTGGAAGACTGACAAAGAGAGCAGCCAGTAACAAAGGCACAGATGAAGATGGCCATACCAGGCCACCAATAGTCACGTTGGAGAAGAGCAAGAGTATGAAATTAGCCACTGTGGCTGCCTGCAGAGGAGGAATGGATGGAGGAAACCAGGTCACAGTGAGAGGAGGAAGGAATGTAAAGACAGAAACAGTAGTATAAGAGGCCATCATGGAAAGACCAATCGAGAAAAGCAGAACGAGGAAAGAGGAGGGAACCTTTATGCATGCAGTTAAGAGTGGAGAGGATCAGAGGATCAGAGGAAGAGGAAAGTGTTATGAAACCTCCTATTATTCTATATTTTTCCCCAACTTTTCCAGCATTTTATCTTTGCTTTCCATATCACATGACTTTCGCTTATTCAGACTTCCACTCTTCATGGTCATGTCACATGTCACATGACCAATTATGTAATCTGGTCCAGACCCATGACTCAGCCAGTCATGTGATCCATTCTAGACCCAATAATGTCATGATGACATCATTTGTTCTATAACATTCCAACCAGTAGCATTAGGTCTCTCTTATCCTTCACTGACTGATGCTCTAATACTTCCAGCCAATGGTGGAATGGACTCTTATTGTACTATAGTTATTAGCCAATAGCATTTACCTCTCTTGTTGATTTGAACCTTAATTAATGTAGCATAGCATGGTCTGTGCATAGCTAGCCATAATATAAATACCAGGTGTGCAATGACTGGAATCCCCAGTCTTGTTCACTTGGGCATTATCTGGGATCTAAAAACCAGGCCAGTACAAGTGTGTGACTGCTCCCACTATCCTTGCCCCAGCATTCACTTGAGTGTTGGTGTTTTATCTGATTATTGTTGTTTTACCATAGTTCCATTTCTGTGGTTTTCGATCTCATTTCAGAAAGGGCAATCTTCTGCTGGAGAGCAAGGTCGATGAGGGAGATAAAATGATCAGGAGAGAGGAGAGTGACAGTGGTATTGTTGGAGGAGAGATCAGGAGAGGAGGAGTGGGAGAGAGCATCCACTGGATCTATAGCAGAACTAGGTTGAATGGAGAACTGGAAATTGAAATCCTGGAGGAATAACATCCAGTGAGCCTGCCAGCAGGAGAGACAATGAGGTTGCTTGAAATATAAGAGGTTCTTATGGTCAGTATATACAGTGACAGAGAGGCCAGTTCTATGGAGATGGTGTTTCCATTCAGAGAGTGTGTGAATCACAGCAAAGAGCTCTCGATCGTAAATGTCATAGTTGCATTCAGCAGGGGATAATGTGTGGGAGAGATAGGCATAGGGGTGGAGGTTGCCATTGGTGTCTTTTTGCATCAGGATGCCACTGGTGGCCAAGAGAGAGATGTCAGTCATGAGAAAGAATGGGGCAGTGATGTCAGGAAGAAGAAGGATGGGAGTGGTGGTGAAGAGGCATTTCAGTTTGTCAAAGGTGCATTGATAGAAGGAGGTCCAGTCCCAAGAGTGGTTGACATGGGTGAGGGAATAGAGGGAGGTGTTATGAAAATGGGCATTTTCTATGCATTTTTCATTCTTTTCTTTATCCATTAGACTTCAGGACTAGCCTCTGACTAGTGTCAAGCCTAGAGACCATCACTGGGTCTTAGTCCCAATACCCTTTACTTTGAATCCCTCAGTCTAGTGACTAAGCCCATCATGTGACCAGTCACCTGATCTCATTAGATAATCAATCCAGACCTAGGATGTCATCAACACGATCATGTCACCATCCGGCTGAGTCCAGAACCCATACATCAGCCATGACATCATTTGCTGCCGAGTCTAGATCCAATGACATATCTATGATATCATCTGACTCCATTTATTCTATGGCATTCTAGCCTATAGCATTAGTTGCTCACATAGCCAAGGCCACAGATCCTGAGCCTATGGCAATACTCACTCATCCCCTGATCACTAATGTCTAGAAGCTCCAAGCCAATGGTCGTCATCCCTTGACAGGATTCCAAACCCTTTACCCATTGCTGCTTACCAAGTATATCCATGCCCTCAACCCTGTGAGAGTCTGTGGTACTCCATTAGTGCTTAGCCAATTGCATTAGTCCCTCTGGTACCTGGATTACCAATGTGCTATACCAGCCAGCCAATAAGACAGCACTTACGCATCTCTGCAGCAGGATATTAAGGGAATAGCCAATGGCTTTATTCTCTCAGTATGACATGTATGACTCCTGAGTCTTTTCACTTTCCATCTTCAGACTTCTAACTCAGGATGACATGTCATCTCTTATTTCTATTTCATTCCACAGTTCTCTATCTTAATGTACCAATAGCATTAGTTTCT
>JBBPKO010000179.1:5581-22782 GCA_038089295.1 Xerocomus amazonicus
TCGGACGACGATGATGACGAGGCATTTGGATAACGCTTTGCGTGCGCTCGTTTTTCTTCAAGCTTGATCACGGCTGTTCGTTTGTCCTCAGGATCATATGTAACACCGCTCGGTCCCAGTATGACAAAGGAAGGATAATTTTGTTCATACCACCCTTCGATCTAGGAGGTCGTTGGTAAGTTCTCCTAACCGTGTAGTTTAATAGACGAGATTACCATGCCACACATGACGGAGAGTCGAAGGAAATTGGGATCCTTGGGTTTTGCCTTGTGATGTATCTTACGTGCATACTCCCGGAAGATAAGGGCAACCTCACGTGGGTTCGTAGACCGCATGATCAGCTGAAAAAGTCAACAACCAAGATGAAAAACAAGTGAACATCCTATCGCATACCTGGGCAGCCTCAGCTTTCCTGATCTTGATGTTGCGCTGGAACATATCCTGGTTCATGAAACACAGTGAGAGCGTGGCCATCGCCATACACGCAGGCACAGCGCAAAAGACGAAAACGCTCTGATTTTTGAGGAGTCGGAGATAATCCAGAGAGTCACAGGCATGACGAAGGGCATCCAAGATCATTTCGCTTTGTGCCCAGGTTGCACCCTCTACATTGTCCCTGTGGTACAACTCCGGTAGCTCTTTGAAGCCATACCTACCCCAGATTTCCCTAGGCCAGAAGAATCGACGTTCCTCAGTATCCTCGCGGTAATCGCGGATAATGTTTGTCTTTTGCAGCAAAAGACCCATCGAATTGGCGAGCCCGAGCTCGTCACGGAGCCATGGAGCTTCTTTTCCAGAAGCGGACCAGATAGCGGTGAGGCCTTCACCAACGAGGCCCGCGACATAGTGGCAATACAGATCATACTCGGACACCGTTTCGAGATATATCACACCAGTGGTCGCTGCCTTGTGCGCATAATCGGCCATGCCGAGCTCCATTTTGAAGCACACGTCCATAATGACGTCCCGGTACCTGTGTTCACTTGTTACTACGCGCTTCGAGTTCAAAGCGTAAACGTACTCTGGTTTGAGAAGGTTGATCTCTTCAACTACGGTGGCATATTCAACCAAGAGTTGTCTGTCCTTTTCCTTGGGACCACTTTCAGTAAAGTGCCAACCAGGTGTGACAGTGTTTTCATGGAATGAGCGTAGGAGAGGTTGCTTGACCTCGTCGGGTATGGTCATATCATCCTCTATGGTGTCTAGTCCGCGTAGAACGAGGTAGTATATGCAGATCTGGGATACAAACGCGTGAGCGAGCGCGGGGCCAGGAAGTGTGCTACGCTACACACTGTCCGTGCAAGGTCACCATCAAGTTCCTTGATGACCGCGGCAAAACTTCTGCTCGTCATGTCCAAGAATTCCCAACAGCGACGCATGCTTTGTCTGTCCCATCCCGAGTGCGGATGCTCCTGTTGTGCGGTAATATCGCGCTTTTGTGCATGGAAGAGGTAAAACTGAACGAGCGTCCTGAACTCGTTTGGGTGAGTGAGCAACAAGCCCAACATGGAGGCAATCTTTCCGACAGCCATCGCGAATGCAAGTAGAACAAGGACGAGATAGAACCGACGCTGAAGCTGAAACGTGGAATATCCAAGTCGTGCCATTTTTCGAATAAATATCACCTGACCCTGTGATAGCTGTACACATCCATGGAAGACACCGCTCATCCACCCGTCCGCATCCGGTCAGCAAACGCGTCGTCGCCGCTCTCTCTCAAAGCCGCCCAGCACAATATAGACCAGTTCTTGACTGACTTTCAGTCACGGAGCGTACCCTCAAAAGGCGGTGACACCACCATCATTGCACAGCTGCATAAACTGAGCGAATCGCTCAAAGAGCAACGAGCCCGAGAGCGCCAAAGTAAAAGGAGGTGATGGTAATATCACACGCGCTTGACATTGTATATATTTTTTTTGACGTGCTCATATAGGGATCTGTTGTCAGCCGAATCGCGTCTATCAATATTATCCTCATTTTCTTGTGAATTCTGCAAACAGACATACCAATCAGCGCACACATAGTCAGCGTTCGGTGTGATTTCGGCGGATCGGGTTTCGTACGCCAAGAATCGATCCCGCATCGTCATGCCAGCGAGGGGC
Source organism: Xerocomus amazonicus (assembly GCA_038089295.1). Classification (NCBI taxonomy): domain Eukaryota; kingdom Fungi; phylum Basidiomycota; class Agaricomycetes; order Boletales; family Boletaceae; genus Xerocomus; species Xerocomus amazonicus. The sequence goes on from JBBPKO010000179.1 coordinate 7,684, forward strand.
GGTCCAAGAAATCGTCGATGCTACATGACACGGATCCGACAATTTAAAGTTGAGCTTAAATCCAAAATGCGAAGTAGTTTGCTATCTATTTATGGGGCGACAGTATTTCAAGTCCTCTCATCAGGAAAAGTAAGGGGGTGAAAGGAACCTTAGAATACAGGCAGAAATATTGTCCTGTAATAAATGACAAGCACGACACAGATCCAACAATTTAAGTTGAGCTTAAATGAAACTATACTTCACGTTTAGGAGATCATCAATAAAATTTGTCGTTTACTACAGGACAGCCTGCAACAATTTCAAGTTACATCTTTGCATTTTGGACGACAACTCAACTTAAATCGTCAGATCCGTGCCATGATAGAGAGCTAGTTTGCGGCGGCTCACTCGCGTCGTCCCTGGTATGCCAACTGCTCAGGCGCTTCCCTCGCGCCGCGTGTGGCCTCACAGACCAACACGCTCGCTGACAAAGGTGCGATCGCAACCTGGTTGGTTATTCCATTCGTGTTATCCTCGATGGTGGTCCTCTTGGACCAGATAGTCGCGACGGGGACCTCACTCACTTCGCAATCCCCACGGACGACGATTCACGGCGCTCAGCGTCAATGCATGCGATACTACCATCATGTGTTTGAAGTTGGTAGAACGGCAGTTGCTATTTCATCACTAAACACCTCTTCAGTGTCTACAACTGATCTACGAGGGCCAGTCAAATACAATAGATAAATGGATCCATCCGTCCAATAATCCAAAGCCAGTTCGTCGACAACATCCTAGATAGACCAGCCTAATAAAGTTTGATAATCTATGTAATGCACCCATGCAATGCGTTACAACACCAGACGTGCGTGGAGCGTCCCTTTTTTTTTTTTGTAATAAATAACAATGCCCAAAATGATGCAAGATAAACTGCGATATAAATATTTAAGACAGCGATTTTTGGGGGGTCACTGGAGGAGACCAGCGTAGTAAGTCGGGCAGAGATTTTTCCACGCGTCTAGTCCATAGTTCAGAACAAAGTATTGATAGACCTGCCCGTGAAACTAGACGCACCGTTCACTGGATCTGCCTGCGCGGTCCCGTTCGGATTTTCGGCGAACACGACCGCCATACCCCTACGCGGAGAAGGGTGATGTGAGAAACCATTCACGACAAATGAAACTGATGGTGCTCACCTCTGCAAGTGCCAATCGATGTGGCTGATGAAATCGTGAGTCATGGATAGATCATGGAGACGACTCGAATATCATACCAATGGAGGAACCACGGCCCGGAGTTGTCAGTCACAAACCGGATAGTAACATTGTCCGTATTAGAACCAATGTTGACAGTATCACGCTGGACAGGGTTGATATAGTTGTATTGCGCTGAACCGGCGCTCCTCACGACATAAAAAGAGTGCTAGAAGATTTGAGTTTACAAAGAATGTACGGAAATGAAGAAAAAACTTACACCGTGCAGGTGGAATGGGTGCTGAAATGACTATCAGCATAAAACACACACACCAAAGAAGATGCGCACCGGTGTACTAAGGAATTGGGTTGGGAAAGATACCTCTATAACCTGGTTCGTCGGTAGAGTATACACTGTGCCCTGTTTAGCCAAGCTGGCAATGCCTGCCGTTCCGCTCAAAATCTGCAAAAGAGTTGGCGTATCTGGAGGGGTATAGTTGAAACCATTGATGAAGTATTCGAGAGTAACGTTGTTCATGGTTCCGACAAGGTTGATGGAAACGTCAGCTCCTCCAGGGTATGGCAGACCTGGCACCGTCGGATTATTAACTGCATGTAACCCGGTTTCGTTTAACTGGTTGACAAGAGCCCATGTCCTGTTTTGTGGTTCCTGATTTGGTGCGCCTGCATACCTTAGAATCGCCGAATTGAGACCGTCTGTAAAGTTTGACGTATAGCTTCCGGGAAGTGCCCGTATCCAGTAATTGTCCACAGGTTGGTTTGCCTCTAAAACGAAAGAATACCGCTGTCCAGCATAGATCGCAATCGAGTCCGTGGGGTAGGGGACGACTGCCTGCCCGTCAGCTTCAATGACAGTGAAGTTGTGGTAATCGATCGAAAAGATGATGTGTGGCTTGCACGCCATATTGATCACCCGCATGCGATATCTCTTGCCTTGCTCCACATTGGTGACAGACAAAGTTGTGTTTGGACCTCCAGGATACCGGCCCATGCCATTAACAAGTATTCCTGCTGGGTTATCGGAAACGGTAACAGCATATGCGTTGAGGTGATACCTAGGCCGAGGTTAGACAAGATACGATGATTACGAATCGATCGGTATGTGCTTACCAATCCAACAACGTGATAACAGTTGAGCCTGGAAAAGGTGTCAGGCAGAGTCGAATATCTCCAAATTGCAACGCACTGTCATCAACGTCGTACATGTAACTGTATGGATCATGAGGATCATAGATGACAATTGGACCACGAAGACCATCACAATATTGAAGGTTGTAATGAGAGTGATACCAGAATGTGCCAGATTGATTCTCCACATTGAATTTGTAGAGGAACGAATCTCCAGGAACGATAGGACACTGCGTCACGAAGGCAGCACCATCAAAAGAATTCGTATGATGTTGGTATATTCCGTGCCAATGCTTCACCAGCAGTCAGTATCAACAAGACCCGACAATGCAAGATCTTACCACGGAGGTGCTAGTGTTCGTGGCCACATCCGTCAACTGGTTTTTGACGTTGATTTCCAGGCGATCGCCCTAACAGACAAAGGGTGAGCTACCACACACACGCCCTCATTCCATGAAGCTGTACCTTTTCCGCGGTGATGAGAGTTCCGGGAGTCACACCGTTAACAACGATGGCACTACATACATAGTGAGAATATAGAACAGGCGGCATTCATGTGACCCACCGTCTGCTAAAACCGTCCGGAGATACGACTGCATTGCTCAAAACGAGCTCCTCCTGGCGTGTCACAGCACCAGCGTAGGTAAAAAGAGCAGCAAGAGTCAAAAGTTTCAGGAGTGGATGCATCGTCCACGGTTTAGTTTACCAGCCAAGAATCCACGCAGAGAAACCTTTTAATACCGTGGCGGGCATGATCTGATACGTAAGGGAAGGTACCACAACATTGAGTTCCCTGAGGCGGCTGGACTGGTCTTGCGATCACAGCCTGCAAAGTTGCGATGCGGCGGTGGGTAGACTAGCGGAAAGAGCGGCGCATCGATTTCGTAAGAACCAAGAATCTCCCCTTGAGTCATTTTAGCCCGAAAATAGGCGCTACAAAGTCCATCAGAATCAAACTTGGTCTGCAAAGCATGAGCTCACATGGTATTGATTTTATTCTGTCAAGCGACTATTCGATTGTGCACGCATAGGGGATTGCATGGCCCCACAGACATAGTTCCGTTCCACAGATGGTGGCGCTCGTTTCGCACTCCCGTGGCAACCTCCGCGTGAATCATTCCGCGATCAGAAAAACGGTGCAAATTGACTCCGTGGTTTCTGAGCATTCCGCTTTTCATCCGCAATTATTAGTAAATATCCTGTGCGTGCATTTTGTGAACGGCTTGAAGCACAGCCCAAGATGAATATCGCCATATATAGTAAGCGGGGATGACAAAATAACTAATACTTTACATATATAGGTTTAGACTTTAAATAAAACCAATGCTGGTGTGGACATTGTAGAGAAATACGGTCCTGGTCGGTCAAATACCAAGTCCTCCTTTCGTTCCCATATACAGAGTCCAAATCATTTTTTGCGTTTAGTCGCTAGTTCAAGTTCACCAGTTGACTTTTGGGAGGGATGAGCAGAAATGACCTACCATTCTCTGTGCCTGCAGCCGCCTTTCTTTTCGTCCCAGCCTTATTGTCACCCACTGCCGTGCTCTTCTCGGAAACCTTGGAATTTCCACTAGCAAGAGCGCGCATCTCGTCCGTGCATTTGGGACAGAACCATTCACCTTCAGGAATACCCCGCAGGGGAGGGTCAAGGCAGCCGAGATGGTAAGGGTGATCGCACTTAGTGAAGTACGGTCAGGTAAGGTAAGCCATACGTATTTCAAGTCACACACCTTGTCGCACTCTAGTGCAGGGTCGTCATCCCCGTTATCTTTATTGCAAACAAGGCAAAATTCTGGTGCATCGACATCGGGATGTCGAGGAAGTCCAGAAAACTGTTCACTAGGCTTCGCGAGGAATAAAGTGGTATGTTGTCCAGCCACCACACTGCGCAAAATGTTCGCTCATATCAACGACGATACCAAACAAATGGCTTACCTGAAGACATCAATCCCAGAGAGAGGTTGGTGTTTAGTGGGTCTCGTTGCGCTTTTTGGCTCGTCAGGGCCTAAGCCAAGTTCACCTGAAAGGAATCAGCATTAGAACAAGAAAAAATGCGGGATGCTGTACCGTTGGCCGCATTCTGGCCGTAGGCAACTGTCATGACGCTGCCATCATCCTCGGCAGCCAATGCAAAGTGCGTAACACCTCCACAGCTTGCCTGTGAAATTTTGCATCCCCTAAGGGAAATTAGTCAGAGGTTGTCAGCGTTCGAGGAACGACACACATAAGATCCTGGATGTAGCGGAACGAGGAATATGGCGATCCGGACGACCCTGTTTAGATGTTAGTTGATCGGACACAGGAAAACAGCATCCAGGTCTACCTTCTCCGCTGTTTTTCCACTGCGTGATTGTGAAAAGGATAGATGTAACTCAGCGATACAACACACCTTCCCAGCCATCCAGTACATGCGCTGCTTGTCGACGACAACGGTGTTTGTAGGACCAGCTACAATTTCAGCGCCCATTGTCAATTCATTTGGACCAGCAAACTATGGGAGCAAACATGCTTAGCATATGTCAAGAAACACAGCCAAGGCTATACCTGTGGTACAACTTTCGGGATCAAGACATCCTGCTGGTTACCAAGTCCCAGTCGACAGTAACCATTGTAGCCCCACACATACACTACTCTGTAGCATGCTTAGCGATAAACAAGACAGTTGAAATCGACACTGACCCCTGAGTGTCGATCGCTACACTATGTTGGGCCCCACAAACGATGTCAGTGATAACCTTATCATCTAAACCTTTTACGGACACTAGCCAGCGTATCAGATGAATAGTCAAGGCAAGAAATGAGAATTACGCAACCAGGCTCCATTTCAATATCATACGCTGTCTTATTTCCAGTGGTGATGTGTTCACCCGTTCTTCCGTTGCCTAGTTGCCCTTTCTCCCCGCTCCCGAAAGAAAAAACTTGAAACGTATGATTTTAGCACAACATCACCACTCGCGAAAGCCTACCTTTCCCGTCCTCGGTCAGGACGATGGAAAAGCTGACCCCAGCACCAGCCTTGACGACACGTTGTCGGTCCCCATTCAGGTACGGTCCGTCTATAGATTTGAACGCCGTAATTTGAGAGGTCACTGGATGACCGCACTGCAGAAGGGCTGGTAAGCACAGCCGTTCCACAAGAATAACGGCACGTGGCGCTTGCCTGCCCAAGGTTATTTGCGCCCGCAGACCATACGTTTCCCTCGCTGTCCACCAACAGCGCATGACCTCTCCCACACGCGGCGTGCACAAATTTAGCGCCTTTGCTCGCGCCGAGTTCAGTCGCGAGCACACGTCTGGGTGTATTCTCAGATATGAAGTCGACGCCAGCGACACCCAGCGCACACGGTGCATTTCTGCCAAACATCCACGCAGCACCATCGATGTCGAGTACAATAAAGTGACATGCACAGCACGAGGCATGGATGGATGTGACTTTGACGTTGCTCAGCGAGCGTAGTATGTGTGGTTCGAGGAGGTCAGGCCTGTTAGAGGTTTGTGAAGGCGCTTGGTTGTTGAGGTTCGAATAGTGCACGCTTACGCTTCTGGATTGCCCTCGCCCCTGCCTCCACGCTCTTTTCGGCCCAGTTTCGGCCTGAAAAGTAGACGAGTAAGCCGAAAGTGCAGCTCAGTTGACCGATGCGAGATGTTACCAGTCCGTTCCACCACAAATCAATACTGGGGTTCGATGAGATCAGTGATGCAACGTGTCAGGCACCTGATAGACATACCACGTCCCCATTGTGCTTCCTTTGTGGTGTCCGAAGAAAGTAACGCAGACATAGTCATGTGCAAATTTCGGGTCCAAGTAAGAATTCACAGTTAGTTTGGGTGTTTGTTCAACCGCTGCCACATTGCTGCATTCGGATGGCTCGGCGCTCTATCTACGACGAAACAAAACATTCTGTCGTCCTATCACAACATTGGCACGGTACTTATTAAAATGCTATCAGATTCTAATGGCTCGGCGATTTAGATTAGAAAGTTGAGTAAACGGCTCAAATACGCCTAATTTGTCCATATTCATATCATGTCTCTTCCGGGAAACCGATCACCACTGTCAATTGATAAATCAGCATCAGATGAACAAGCTAGCTAGGCTCTGCAAACTGACATATGGTCGCCCCGAAGCGGACAATTTGGCACTGCCAATGCATGTGAGCTACGCTAAAATGTATCGTGGTATGACGCTCACCTCAAAATCGTCCCCGTAGAGAACAGCACAATCGCCGTGCACTAACGTCATGGAGATCTCGGGGCCAGTCGCTCTATTCTTGCTTTTATTAATTTTGTTCTTTTTATGAACACCCCCTTGCCTCTCTTTGGCGGCTTCGTGGCATACTACCTCCGTTCCGGGATCGCAGTTGACATCGGATGTCGCAACACTGCTTCCATTAAGACTGCGATACTGACCTGCCACATCTGTGGCAATAGCGGGTTCGCTGACATTCCCAGCATTGATGGGCGTTTTGTTTCTATGGGGTCCAGGAACGAACGGGGATTGTTGCTCGGGATCCTGCTCTACGTCACGTGCGGGTCCTCCACAGGGCTCTGCAGACAAGAACTCTGTTTCATCTACGTCTTTAGCGCGTCCCTTGCCCTTATCTGGAGCAGTTGGCACCGCGACCTCCCTGTACCCACCCTTTGGGGTCAGTTTAAGAACCATCTCTGTCCCTAGACAGTGTATGACTACGGGGGATTTGCTTGCGCGGAGCACACCTCCCTGGTATCAGGTTCAATCTAAGCTGCTTCCCCACCGGCAAAGCGTTGAGACCAACCTTCTTTGATCCCGAGTTGACCCACGCTAGTATGCGCACCTCGCCGAATCGAGGTTTATCCATTTCTGCATATTGGTGGACAAGATCGCAGAGTGTGTAGTAGGTCATTCGGACACAATCAGGTGTACCCTCTGGTACCCTTGTTTCTGATCCGTCACTCGAGTGTAGTAAGCGGGTAGAGTGGACGAAATAGGGACCTGGCAATTTGAACGTTAAGACACGAATGCATGTAGACAAACAACACTCACTCGAACGGTCTGCCTTGTGCAACAACACTTCACACTGAATCGTCTCAAGCAGTGCAGTCGCGTCTTCTTGAAGATGCTCTTGATTCCCAGTGAATACATGACATAGTGTGACACCATCATTGATGGAGTAATTCCAGGAATGCATGCCATCATCCCAAAGTGCACGTTCGGTGAGCACGGCTGAAGGGATGTGATTTATGGGTCGAACAAGCGTGCTAGACTGGTAAGCACCGCGAAGACTCGACAAGGGGTCAGCTTTTCCCCGAGGAACGTCTTTCTCGCACCTGGACTTGCTGGTTTTTAGTTATACATGAGGATAGATACACAAGTAAACCTACCCTACACGCAGAACTTTGACATATTTGATGACGAAAGAATTGTTGGATATTAATCATGCCGCATGATTTACAGAACCATCCCCGCGGAAATACTTCGCTGGGGTGAAACTCGGCAAGAAGGTCTAGGGGTATGCAGCTGAAGATTTGCATCCTCAAATTTCCTGAACAATATGGGTTTTCGGCGGTCTGTGACACCTGGTCTGTTGGACAAAACCACCAGGGATTCGACAGGTCTTTGGTAATACAGAGCCGCGGACCCATGTCAAACGAGGTGCCATCGTCAGAGTTAAATAACGCGTCTTCCCCTCCTGGAGCCCATTGGAGAGTGACACTCCAACAAACCCTTCCTTGTACGCTCCCAGTGGTGGGACAGATATTATGCTGGGTTACTGTATGCTACGACCTCGTCAAAAATAACCAGAATGAGGTGTCTATAACTCACATGCATATCAGAAACGAAGAAAAGGCCCATACATAGATAGGCGTATTCAGGTAGGAGCTTGCATGGTACAAGCTCGGAATCTTTGGAGATCCATACTAGCAAAGGGATGTAGCGAGCGTGAGAGTAAAGCAACGTTTCTACTTCATCCGGTTTGCTAAATGGGATGCGTGGTCGAGCGTTGGCCTGCGACGAGTAGGGTGCAGGAGGTGCGTGAGTAGACGATAAGCTCTCCGATGAATGGGCATCAGGCGAAAACTCCATGTCATCTGGTGTCTCAATGTGGATCGCACCTCCTCCTCTGGTAAGAGGGTCGTGATTAGATCCTTCGTGCTGCGACACACCGTGGGGTAGCATTTCTGCACCAGATATCGATGGAGAGACAGTTACATCAGCTGTGAGCGATCCAGAAGTGGATGGTACACGTGAAGGCTGGCAATCCTGCATATTTTGTAGGTCAATGCATGGACGCCGTCCAAGAAAGTTTCTACCATCATCTCAGCTTCACAGGCGAGGGCATCTCCTGGAGTATCTACCACAGATGACTGAGAGTGCCGTTGGGTAGGGTTTCCAGCATCCACTAGATCGGCAGAGTCGAGATCAGAATCATCACAATGAAAGTCCCATAACCTTCACCGAGCATTATATGGACCGACAATCAAGCAATGCTGGGAAAGGGCTTACAGGTCAATGCTCAATTTAGTAGAGTTTATCCAATGACCCCGAGCATAATTAGTACCAAGCAGGAGTATCGGGGTCTCGAACTGAAACCAAGAGAAACCAACGGCGGTCTTCGTGAGCTCCGGGAATATGGTCGAAAGTCCTTCAAGGGACTACAGATGACGATATCAGCTTCGAACGCAAGCGTAGTTTTTGTTCGTCTCACATTAGTCCAAACTCGCGGAACCGGTGTATTAGTTGGTATCACGTCTACCTGTTCTCGCTCCCGGGACAATTTCCCATCCCGTGTACACGGGTGATTTACAAACATCCAAGTCAGGCTGCCGCGCTCGACAGCCGTCACCTTGGTCGGTAGAATCGACACCGACGGACCTGACGTCGATAACTTGAATTCGGCATCTACTTCATCTGATGACAAGACTGTGGAGCGACGCTTTCGCGAGCGTGACTTCGTGTTTGACTTCTTCCGCGTCAGAAAGTCATCAGATTCAGAGCTCAGAGAGCGCTTGAGCCCAGAAACTACCCGCCTTGCCCCCGCTCGACCTGCACGCGCCTCTCGCCCTGAGCAAGAAGGTGAGCGCGAACTCTCCGCATCTCCACTCTGATCCATTCGTCTCCCCCTTGCAACCCTGGAACGGGGGAGTTTCTGATAACCATCTTTCAAAGGGGCACAGGGCAACCTCGCCTTCGCGCAACGCGCACAAGCGGGTCGTGCACGCGAACACGCCTGTTTGAGTGCTCTACACCTTTCACAGGCATGTGGGACGACCAGAATGGTTTCTATTGACCCGCCTGCCTGTTTTTCATCGAGTTCGAATATAGACTCTGGGTCGACGGCTTCATGATAAGTTTGTGGGTCTGGGCGTTTCGATGGACGTCGAACCGAAGAGGCGACTTGAACAAGTGATTCCCAAGCGCGTATGGTGTCCGGGATTGCTGGAGCAATGGCTGATTCGTCGCAGCCGACACCATCGAGTTGTTGTTGATTGGACCACATTTGTAAGGGTCAATGAAGAAACACCCAACCCAAACTTTGATATTAATCAACAACTACACAAATAGACACCAACTACGCCAGAACTCTCAAGGTAGTGAGCAACTTCGTTTCTATACTATTCGGAGCAAAGTAAAAACAAGAACGATACATGGAGTGTGTGCAAGAGGCAGGACTAACTAACTAAACATCATCAGCTGGAAACCCACCGTGGCTAATGGCGGAAATAACTGAGGGATCGAGCGGGAACAGAACTGGACCACGATCTATATGGCGACTACGAGAGGCGAGCGACTATGCTACATCTACATGGTGCAGCGAGATATATACCAGAGTGCACGTGATGTGTATGCCTATGGGCTTACATCAACCTCAGTCACACAATTTCTCCCAGTAACCTAAGGTCGTCCAAGGATCAAGGGACGAAACGAGAACACAAGATAGGAGCCTACCAGGAATAACCTTGCTCTCTTCCTTAGCCGTCTTCGCAGGCGCCTCTGCCATTACTACAGCAAACCCGCTGCTCAGAACAGGGTCAGCATCTTTCCGACAGTCTGGTCGCAACTACGCACGCATTAAGGTGAAAGTCGATATGACTGACAGGGGGTCCTTGTAAACATTGGCAAATGTAGATAGATGAACTCAGCCTACCAGTGGAGGAACCATGGTCCGGGGTTGTCTGTTACGAAGCGGATTGTCACATTGTCGTTGTTCGCTTGCTCCCCCGTAGATACAACGTCCCGTCTCACAGGATTTACAAAGTTGTACGTGCTGCTTCCCGCAGCTCTCACCACATCGAATGTGTGCTACGCGGGTGACTTAGTCCCCTGCATTTAAGACGTATGAAACGAGTACATACACCATGCAGGTGAATTGGATGCTATCAAAATTGACACTGTGAGCAGTGAAAGTGAAGTTTGGGGACAAGACTTACCGGCCCACCCGGTGCACCGTTCGGTGACAGTTGGGTTGCGGGAACGCTAATCTCAATGACCTTGTAGGGCGGGAGGACATAAACACTCCCATTCGGCAGAAACTCTGACGGGTGCCTAGCACCACTCAGAATCTGTAGTAATACAGGAACGGACGGAGGCAGAAAAGAGAAATTATTGACAGTGAAAAGCCCCGTCACCGGACTGAGTCCAGGAACCAAATTGATGTTCACGTCCGCCTTGCCCGGTTCTGGAATACCAGGTGCACCAGGGTTGATCAAGGGCCGTGCATTACTATCGCTATACGGCAGCACATATGGTCCATGCTCGGTGGTAGGGTCCTCTTCTGGAGCACCTGCATACCTCAGGATGGCCAGGTTCCGCCCGCCATCAAATGTCTGATTCATTTGGCCCTGAGGTAGTGCACGAATCCAGAAATTGCCCACTGATTGACTAGCATTCACGACGACGGAATAGCGTTGAGCTGCAAAGACCGATAACGAATCAACAACCAAGGGCTCCGTCTCAACACCGTCCGTTTCAATGACAGTCATTAGATGACCGTCGATAGTGAAGTTATACCAAGGGTCACAAGACATCCCCACGATGCGGAAGCGATAGCGTTTCCCTTGTTCCACATTGATGACAGCGAGCGGTGATAACGGCCCACCAGGGTACCTGCCCAACCCGTTGATCAGTGTTGAGTTTATTTGAACCGGGGGTATCAAGGTTTGAGCAGGCTGGTGATACCTGAGGGTCCAAGCGTGACTGAATACATGCCATGAGAATTAGCCATGCAATCACGCACCAGTCGCTGATGGTGATTACAGTACTGGCTATTCAGTATAAGAAAAAGTGACCACAACCACGGGAGGGTACACCTACCATCGTCCACGTCATACAAGTCTTCATGTGGGTCATCTCGGTCGTATATAACGAGCGGTCCTCTGAGCCCGTCGCAGTACTGCGTAGAATAATGAGAGTGGTACCAGTATGTGCCAGCCTGATACCCTGCATTGAATTGATGCAAGAAGCTTCTGCCCGGTTTTATCGGACACTGGGTAACGCCATAAACGCCATCAGCCCAGTTGGATTTTCTCTGGAATATACCATGCCAGTGCTGTTGCAATGTTAGCATCGGTGCATGATCGAGTTATCCGGCACACACCACGCTCGTGTTAGTGCTCATTGACGTATCTTCGAGCCAGTTTATTACATTGATCCTGAAGTCATCGCCCTTTTGTTGTCAGAAACTTGGCGACCCCAAGTCGCAGATATAAAATATACCTTTTCTGCAGTTATCAGTGGACCAGGGAACCTGCCTTCAGCGAGCACGACCCTGAAAGGCGGTCACCAATATATATATCACGGGTGGTAAAGAAGGCTCACGATCGAGGGAAACCGTCGGGCGCAATAACCCTGTTGACGATGTTCAATTTTGCAACAGGCCCCAGAACGCTAGGCCCGCTCGAGTATGGGATTTGGAACTCTGGGGGAACGGTAATTACCCTCTCCACAGCCAAACAGACAGGAACCAATGTCAGAAAAAAATAGGGAATCAGCTTCATGGCAGCAATCCCCAGCAACAGTGAGTAAACGCAGCGGTATCAAATAAGAACCGAAATCGGTTCGCCATTTTGAATCTATAGCAGCAGGACCAAGTGGCTATGTAGTGAGTCAGAAAATAGGCCCAGGGCGAACTGTCAGTGCGGAGTCAGGAGTGACTAGTTAGCAGAAGCGGAGCATTCAAACACATTAGTCAGGGTGGCAGCGCACTTGACACTTACATATTTCTTCGATCTTCATTTCCAGTCGGTTGGCTTGGCTTTCTCAGAATCCGCCAGCCTCTGCAACTGTCAGAAACCGGTTAGCCGAAGCGAAATGGTGATTGTGTCATCCAGAAAAGGAATGGTTTTTTTTTCGTTAGCCGTTGTCCAACAACAGCTCTGGAAAGACTGCATCATTTGTTGAGTTATTGTCCTAAGCGTAGTGAGACTTGGACTAATCTGTTAAGCGATCTCAGCAAGATTGCCCCGTCACTTACCAAACCAGAAGTAGTCTCAGTCATATGCAACCTGCAAATTCAACTAGTCTAGTCGGAGCAAAGCAGGTATCTGTATTGCGTAGGACTAGGCGGTGTCAATCGCTGCTAGCTGCCTACTAATCTAGAAAACATCATTGTTCAGACGGCGATGGCCTTAGTGATAGAACGAAAACGAGGTGGGCCTTGATAACTATCAGGCCTTCAGCTTCAGGTTTCACTGCCCTCGGCAGTTGGAGCCCAGTTTCGGACCGGATTGAAAGCCTGCAGAGGCTTTGCAGCTTTGCACATTTATTCGTACCACTCGTCCACAATCCGTATGCATCTGCTGTTTGATTTCCTTTCCTTCTCTTTGTTGAACAGACGCTCCAACGCGTAGAGTAATAGTTACACTTGTCCAGAGGAGTGCCCGAATTGGATAGCCACCAATCAGATCCATGCTGTGCGTCGTAGTTGTAAGAGTGGTTGTTGATTCAACAGGCTTTTCCCGCTGGCTCCGCTCATGTTATGAGAAGCAGTCCGCGTTCATGAGCATCTTCGAGAACCTTGCCCGCCTTTCACCATGTGTACATACCGAAACTTTGGTACACTGACTGCATCACTGAGCATACAAGATGAGCCGCAACACCCAAAAAGTGCACCGGTGGTTTGATCTCGGTGGATATGATGTTCCTTTCAAGTATAGTCTTTCACCGCTCTAAACCCTAGAAGCCCATTGGGGATAGCCTACTCCGATCGATTTCTCACGGCAACGGGCGTGTTTAGGTCCAGAACGATTTCGGGGTCAACTCGATTCAGTGTCCTGTCCACATGAGACGCTTGGTAATGCGATGTTTCAGTGAAGTGGAAGACGCGTGTCTAACTGTTTACTACCGTGCCCATTCACCCATGGACACTCAGTCGATTCACGATTTGACGTCCATCACTCCCTTTTGTCAACACGCTCAGGTGCGAAAAGCACTTCATGTTCATGCAAAGCGCCCTTGCACCTGAAGGTAAATTTCCACCCTTATCCTCGTCCTGTGAGCCCTTTCTCGCTCTCTAGTGTGCACCTGATATTAGGCTAGGCTACCTTGAAGGTGTGTCCTCGCCCACGGCCATCCTCGTCGATACCCTGGTCGTACACTTCTTGTAACTGACCTCATGCCACGGAAGGCAGCCTACGACATCTCCTGTGAAGTACCTTGTGCGGCTACGTCACAAACCCTTGTGGTAACGACCGCACTCCGAACCCAACGAATGGATTGGTGACGAGGGCGGATCTTCGTACAAGTGCATTGCTGGCCAAACCCGCCACTGGCCTTGGAGGGATGGAATTTTTTCACCGCATTCAAAGGCTACTTGGTCACAGACCTTTTAGAGATTGATGGGCTGAAAGAACATGGGTGAAACTCCGCCCTTTTAATTTCCTCTTATCCAGTGCTCATACTTGTTTACAGTTCACAAGTCGTAAATTCACTCTTGCCAAGAAAGTGTCGTTTTATAATCTGACTGCGCTCAACCGAGTCATCACCGAATGAAGGAAGCGGTATTACACTATCCATAACTGTTACCGAATGGGTTAATGGGCCCAAAAGCCACTCGAACCAGCTCATTTGGTACACTAGTCATGAACCTGATGGCGTTTCGGACCCCCCGCTGATGCCGGCGTGACCACCTATGACCTAACGTCCTAGGTATCATCCGATCAGTCTAGCGTTCAATCACCAGGACTATATGTCTTTGTAAACAGCTAGTGCGGATGACAAGATGCAAGAAGCGTACGTGATCAGAAACAATGCCAGCCAGTCCACCAAATGGAACGCAACTTGCACACCTGATTATGGCGACTGTAGTTAGCATTGGGCACGGGAGGGAGATTGTGCGTCCTGTATGTCCGCAGCCACCTGTCAGTACTCACCCGGACAATACTTCATCGTGCTCCACTTCCATTTCCGTACGTTTCTTTGCCTCATGTCGTCTATTACCTTTCATTTTATTTCCATTGTTATCCACCTATCAATCGCCTATCCCCTTTGAACTTGAAATTGCCGCTATCTATCACTACTACGTTCGGTGGCCACGCTCTTTCCGCATATTATTGCTGCGTAGGATATTGCACTGTACCACCGAACTCGCTGTATTACGGCTCAGAGTATGTCCCTACAAACAACGATATCGGGTCTTGTTTCGGCATCAGCGATTGAGTGACGAGTTTCAAGGACGGGCTGGAAGTGGTGGGTTGGGAGCGTGCCAAGACCGTATGGGAGGGAACTCGTGAATACTAGCTTATCTGCGATGCATATTTTGACCCGTCCTTTCCTTTCGCTGACCGGGTATTCCCCATACCA